>JAYDZG010000008.1:11657746-11668384 GCA_034509265.1 Microcambeva bendego | reverse complement strand
GATATGTTTTCTATAAAATGTATTTTTTAAATTTTATATGTGTGTGTGTGTGTGTGTGTGTGTGTGTGTGTGTGTGTGTGTGCGTGTGTGTGTCATGGTATTTAATAGCGATATTTCTAAGTGCGCGTGCAAAATATACACAATAAAAAGCCCAAAAAGGTTCCAAGACAGCGATGGAGTTACAGAATTAGCTACATACGACAGCATGATGTAAGGTCGCTTGAACTTTTTTCACCTTGCAGCCTGACGGGGAACAGAGAGGGGGGAGGGAGGAGTGTGAATACCAGGAATCGTCTCGTAGAAAAAGGTCACGCTGATTATTTATGGGCAATCCGCCAGGCGAGCGAGCGCGCGCGAGCGGGTGAGCGTGTGTGTGCGTACTTGCTTACTGGAAGGAGGGGTGGAGCCGTTCAGAAATATCAGTGGGTTCCCACTCGACGGAGAGAGGAGGACTTGCTCTACCCCTCTTCAGGGGAGCCGTGAGCGGGTTATCATATCCAAGGTGTCCGCCATAAAAAAACCCATTTCCCGACAGTGCCGCTTTCAGCTGAGCCGCTTTCTACACCGACTATCAGTGCGCATTGGTAGAGAAGGAGCCCTCCTAAAAAGAGAGAGGTCTCCTCTGTCTAATATCACTGCAAGATTGGCTCGCCTAAGACTTTCAAGGTAATTGTGCAGCGCGGTTTGTGTTCTAAATAATACTTATTCTGGTGAACTGTATCTTTATGATTTAACACTGTTTTGGGACGAGCTGCACGTTTTGGGATTTCTGTGTGTTGTTTGGAGGGCATTTGTTTTAAAGCTTTGCTTATTACTGTACTCTAAAATTATATATACACTATGTGCACTTGAACCTGAACAGTTCTTTAAGGTGCAATAATAAGATACACATTTAACTGTTTAGTGCAGTATTGAGAATCATTCTTAAAGGGTTATGTTGCAGTAGCATTCACAAGGGTTCCCCATAGTGAGGATACACTATCCATAAACTACCAAGATGCCACACAGACCCTCCTTTGTTAGAGTTTGGGCGAAAAAGGCATCCTTTATACTTTCTCGTAGCACTCATTGTGGGTACCTACAACCTAAAAAGAAAGACTTTGCTTGGCACAGTCGTGGAAATGGGTCATTCACAATTCAGACCACCTCATTCACACAGCTTATGCCAAAAGCCTGTAGGCGATCGAACTGTTGCCTGTATCAGGTGAACCCAGTCAGCAGTGTAGCAGTTAACTAAAAATAGTATAGCTTGCACACTAGACTATTTGTCTTCATGAATATTAAAAAAGAATATGAGACTCACTGCAACGAATATGCATATTTGCTGTCTTGTCCACCAGTGGTTTCCCACCATTGTTCTAGAGTACCTATCAGATTCTTGTGTATCCTGCTGTAATCTACCTGATCAGGCTGTAAACTATGTATCTAGCCCTTCCTGAAGGTGTTTTTGTGCTAGAAAAACAAAACAACAAAAATAATGGACGAAAGGATGCACATAACCTCGCACAAGATAGAGAAGCATTTGTCATGAAGTCATGCAAATACTGACATATTCATGTTCACATTTCCTTTCAGCTGCATCCCTTACCCATTGAGCCGTCCGTGCTTCTGGATGTTGAGGAGACGCAGGAGCTGTGGGCATTGTGTTGGTGCTGCGTGGTGCCCGTGCACCCTGGCTGGGACGAGCCCGCGGCCCTGGACCCCCAAGGTGGGACGGGGCACGGGCAAAGCGCCATGGTAACTCACAGCAGGCTCGAAGGCGCTATGAGCAGCAGCCCCTTCCAAGGCAGCATACGCCTGCCCTCCCACCGGTACAAGACCTTCAGCTCCCAGGCACAGTATCAGATGGTCGTAGCTGCCGTGCACAAGCTACAGGAAAGCGGCTTCTATTGGAGTACTGTAAGTGGGAAGGAGGCCAGCACCCTACTAACTGCGGAGCCACCAGGAACGTTCCTGGTGCGAGACAGCTCGGACAACCGACACTTTTTCACCCTGAGCGTAAAGACGTCCACAGGCACCAAAAACCTGCGCATTCAGTGTGACACCTGCTCCTTCTTCTTGCAGACCGATCCACGCAGTGCGCAAACCGTACCACGTTTTGATTGCGTATTGAAACTCATACACCATTACATGCCCTCCACCAGAGGAGCAAGCGCCGCGTCTGGAGCAGGAGTGGACGGTGAAGGTGGCAGTGCTGGGGCAGATGGGAGTACATACTTCATCTACTCTGGAGGAGAGAAGATCCCTCTGGAGTTGCTGCGTCCTTTGGCGTCGAGTATGTCCACACTGCAGCATCTCTGCCGCAAGACACTCAACGGCCACATAGACGTGTCTGCTAAGCGAGATCAGCTGCCTCAGTCACTCCAAGAGTTCCTCCAGGAGTATGACGCGCCCATCTAACACCCACCACACAGGTCTGGAGAACAAATGCTAAACCTGATGAACAGAACTCTGTGGGCAATGGTGAAAAAGCCCATGGAATGCTGGGAAGCTCTGGTGTTCAGCAAGACATGAGCGGACTGCTGAGAGGAGCGCTTAGCATCTATCAGTATTGCAGGCCGGCTTGGGCTTACTGTGCCTTCGACCTCTTCTGAGTGAATGCAGTGTGATGGACAGCACAAATATCTATTTACATGCAGATGGATGAACTGTTGAACTGACATCTAAACAGTCTGAGAGAAGAAAAGTTAGACCAAACAGGCACTGTGTTTTCATTCATGGGTCTGCTCAAAAACCCTGTTGAAGATTAACATACTGATATAATGTAGTGGGTACAAGGGTTAAAGTGTGCTGTCCGGCTAAGCGTAGCAATAGCAGCCTTTTGCCATTTTAAAAAAGGATATTTAATGCCATGTTAGCCCTAATTGGCACACCAACTCTGCTCCTGGAGCTCTGGATGCCTGTGTTTGAGGGAGCCTACATTTGGCCATTTGAAATGACATATGCATTTCCACTGCCATACATGAGTGTGAAGAGGCAAATGGGTGGCAATTCACTACTGACACTGCACTGTCAACATTGTTGACTACATTGTGTCATGAAACAAGACTAATTCCATAAAATGCATTAACACACATGATCAAAATAGACAAGAGAGCCCTGTTAATACAGGTACTTTCAGCTTTTGGTAAGGCTGTCTTTGAATGAAAACTCAATGGACTGTTGCTACTTTATTTTTAACAGGCAGAGTGGTTTAGTTTTTGCTGGTATTTGAATTAAATTACAACACAAGCTTCCGAACAAAGCCAAGCACAGTACACAAGATCTTTATTTACTGATCATGGAGTACTGTGTTCCTGTAAAAGCAGAGGCATTTCTTCTCTATGTGCTAAGTTATCAGTCATGCCTCATACCCCTCATTCAATAATAATGATGTTTTTTTTTCAGCAGACTCGATGTCTACAGTTAAATGAATGTATCGTGAGTCAATAGAAGGGCTTATGGTTTCACAGGATTTTTAGTTGTGTGTGGTTTTTTTGTATTTTGTCAAATAGAGACAATGTTTACATGTGTCACAACAAGAAGACAACATGTTTTTGTACTCTTGTCTTTTATAAAGATTTGGCATTTAAGGTCTAGTCTAATGACCCACAGTGCAAGCTTGACATTCTGAAAACAAAGGCATTACAATAGAAAATGCAGCAAGGAACTTTGCACATATTTATATTTCTAAGATATTTCAATAATTTATATTAAAGAATACTATTTTTACACTATGTATCTTGTGTCTTAAATTCTTGAAGAGAAGCATTCATCCATCCATCATTTTTGTGTAAAAGTAATTTTACTATTTAGAATTTAAAACTATTCATGTATACACACATTTTGCAGTAGAGACCCCATATTTAAAGTCAATTTAGTAAAAAAGAGGAACATTAACATATTAACCAGTTTAAAATATTTCGGTGTGTTATGCAGCATGCATGTATTTAATTGCAGTGAAACTGCAAAATTTTATATCATTGGACAGTAATCGACCTATAAAAATCTAGGGACTTAGTTAATGTAATTTTAATGCTTATATACTGTCAGGTTAAGCACTTTGTAATGCACAAATATCCGAGTTTGTCAATTCTGCTTTATTTAATTAAAACATCCATCTTTATTGAAAAGTAATTTTAATGTCACTATAAGGGTATTTGACAGCTCTATTCATTAACCTGTTATTTCATGATCACGTCCACAATATACCACCAAGCTTTTCTTTGCTTGAATATTCGATGTAGAAAACATTTCCCATTTGTTGCTCAGAGGCCTGCTGATAAAAATACCACATCAAATATCTCTCTGATAAACAAAGAACTGTGGCTCTTTTTCCTCTTCATGTTTTGTATCTGTGCTCACAGGATGTCACCTGGTGCAGCTCTGCTCCGCTCATGTATCTTTGCAGACTGATGATCATTGCTTTGTGAACTTAATCTTACATTATCATAATCACAATACAGACATCGGACATTCAAATGTCATATTTTAAAAAACAAACACATGACAGTCATGTAAAAAATTATTCTTAGCACCCGTGACACACCATTCGATTTACTAAGAACTTCATTTACAGTGTTAAAAAGACACAGTAATTTTTAATGCTTTACGCTAATGATAAGACTCCCAGATCTGAGCTCTTAATAGCTCACTGATTGATTATTTTGCACTGTAAATAAAAGCTGGTGTCAAACGTTTTCACCTATTAATGTAGATGCCACATGCTAGACGTAGCCTATTCAAACACTTAATAGCAATATGCAATGAAAGTCCTGAATGCATTTTCAAGTTGAGCTAAATATTTTCAATCACCTGCAGTTGTTTTCCAATATGATCAATTTCATGGTGACATTTAATGCACTTCAGTCAGATGTGTCCAAGCATTTGAATAGCAGTGGATGTGAGCCAAACACAATGCTTAATTATTGACTGTGAATCCTTTCGGCTCCCGTTAGGGGTCGCCACAGCAAATTGTGATCCGCATTATTGATTTAACATTGTTTTTACGCCGGATGCCCTTCCTGCTGCAACCATCCTATTTATCTAGGCTTGGGGGCGGCATCACAAGGCACTCGGACTCGACACTGGTGTGCAGTGAAAAATCCCTCTACTCCACTTGGGTGCATGCATAATTATTCACTATTTAATTATAATCGCTAATTTGAGTTCTAATTCCTAATAGTCAGGGTCATGGTGAGTCCAGTGCCTCTAATGCACAGGGTGTCAACCCATTGCATGTTCACTCAACCACTCATATCTTTCTAAAAGCCAGTCCAGATTACTGTTATTATAAAAGAAAAAAGCTTTTGAAGGAATAAATCAATAGATAATTAATTGTAAGGTTTGTCAGCACAGTCTCAACTTACCCACTTGCACACAATAGTGAAAAAATCATATAAGCATTCAAGAGAGTATGTCTTGTTTGGTATGTTAAAGTTTTGTTTAACTTTAGGGATGACAAGAGTTTTACAGAGTTTTGCATGTTCTCCCAGTGTCTGTGTGGGTTTCCTCTGGGACACTTTATTTTCCTCCCACAGTCCAAATACATGCACTCAGGTTAAAAGGTGACATTGAACTGTTCTATAGGTACATAGCTACTAGGATGCATAAAGGAAGGGCATCTGGCGTAAAAACTACACCAAATCAACAATGGTAAAAGTTGAGGATGAGTCCACCCAGACGCAAGAGCAACAATGCTACTGTGCTACTGTGCTACTACTATTATTATTGTATAATAATAATAATGATAATAATAATAATAATAATAATAATACAGTGGCTTGGTGGGTAGCACCCTTCTCTCAAAGCATGAAGTTCGAATCCCAGGTACAGCCCTCCGGGGTCCTTTCTGTGCAGTTCAATAACATGCAGTCTGGTTAGATAATGTAAAGGAAAATAATTACCTGATTACGTTTCCCGCTAGTGTGTGTGTGTGTGTGTGTGTGTGTGTGTGTGTTTCCTGCCTTTCAACCAGTAATTTAGACCCACCGACATACTGAATAGGATCAAGTGGGGGTAAAACAGTCAAAAAAGTAGCACAGAAAGCTTTATAGTCTTCATCTTTGTTTAGGTTGGTATGTTTTCATTATCACAAGCAGATACCAGGATGGGAACCGGTTTATGGCATCAAATTTTAACATTTTGCGCTCACGAGATCTGTTTTTGCGCACAATAATTTCTTTTTTCCACGAGAAAATGTGCAGTAATGGGCTGTTTTGAAAGTTTGGTGGCGGGCACATGGTCGGTTCTGGCAGCGAATGCTATTGGCTGATAGCACTTTCACTCCCTGACAGAACTGAGCATCACCTATGCATATTCATTCTTATGATTCCGTTGTTAGTGGACATCGCTAAGACAAATCAATGTTTATTCTAATGTACTGACTACAACATGCCTGTGAATAAACATGGTACTAACTGCTATTGTAATCATGGTTATTTCAACTATATATAATAATAACAATCAGGTTATTATGGGTGGACATATCATAGAGTTTATATTTGATTTTCATTACATCTCACACCACATCGGGATGATCAAACCGAGCCTCAACTGTGCACACTATGCACACTAAGTACTATTGAAATGTTAAAGTTCAGAGTGAAAATGGTAAGCTTCTTCAGTGCTCTCCTCAAGTTTGAATGTGCCGGGCATTGTGGGTAAATTCCATGCTCATTAGTACCAGACATCCAAACAGAAGCCATGGTGTGTTTTTATGTGTGAGCATGTGAAGGGGCTGAGGAAAGCTGAAGTTAAAAAGAGAGATTTCTCTCCGTTGGATATTTTATGTTACAGGAAATGTCTGGCCCTGAGGTTGGGTAAGACACACACTTACACTTGAACGAACACACGATGGAAGTTTCTCAGAACACTATCTTCTACTTTTATTCTTTTCATGTCATTTGGGAACTCACTTTTTCCTCGCACTCATTTAGGGCTTCTCCTCCCCTCCATCCATCTCCTCAAAAAAACAAAAGCTGCAGTCAGTAAGTCCGCGGCTCAAGCAGTCGGAGCCAACGCCCGCCAAGCACAAAGCCCCAGGGCCCTAGAGTTCCCGACAGCCCCCCCACCCCCCGCTTCATAAATACACCATTGTTTTTCTATACACAAAATATGACATTCTCACACACAGAAGTACAGAAGCAAGTTTAGCTCCGTGTATTTGAACACAAAATACCCACCACACAAAGCAAATGAAAACTTTGGCTTACAGAAAGTTTACATTCTAGAGCAATTAACATAAGGTGTAATCAGGACTTTCCTGTAAACCATCAGTGACATCTTTCGTCTCCTTGGAGGGGCCTCCAGTAAACGTAAGGGAGGTATTCACTGCATCTGTACACTGCTGTCTCAGGAGTTTTTGCTTATGTTTTTGAAATCTGTACAATTTTTAAAAGTCATACATAACTCACTAAGCTAATCAGACTGGTCACTAAGCTATATCTCCAATTGCCACCAATGCCGACCCCTGCTCTGATTGAAGAGAACAAAGATTACCCTTCCCCCTCCAACACGTAAGTAGCAACCGTATGCATTTTATCAACAACCGTAGTCGTAGAGCATTTGCGGATGGGCGCAGGGAAGAGGGTGCATTGATCAGGGTGTGTCTATACACAGAGTGATATTTACTGATTCATCGTATTAATTAATGCATTACTATACTTATTCCTAATTTGATGCATGTAACAACTTGGTGTGGTACGAAGCTAGGAAAGCTGTAAAATGATCCAAAACATAAGTTTTTAACATTTCAACAGTTAAGGGTATCAAAGTACCAGAGAAGCCTCTCATGATTGGGTATATAAGCAGTAACAAATATCTCAGGTGCCCAGAGGAAAATGTTTCTAGTTTGGCTTTTTTTGTGAGCTCGAAAATATAAGAACGACATTTCTCCACATAATTGTCAGGAATTTAAGGTACGCCATTTACAGTCCCTGATATTACTTAAAGATTCAGAGAATCCAGCAGTTGAAGTGTTAAATGATGGAAGGAAAACCCACTTTTACTGGCATCCTCAGTTCCCAAACCATTACATAATGTTCTTAAACAGATGATGTAGCACAGTGATAAACATGGTCCTGCCTCAACTCTTGTTTGGAATGTATTGCATCTATTAAATTTAGAATCTCTTCTAAATATACAAAAACGTTGATCGGCTAGAACATTACAAACATTTGTTTTTGTATTGTTTTGAATTATACAGCACATTTAATGTCATTTGTGTTGAACAACAAGATCAACAAAATGCAGTATTAATATGTTGTTCCTAATAAAGTGGTCAGTGTGTGTGTTGATTTTAGTACTGTGAGTGTGTGTGTGTGTGTGTGTGTGTGTGTGTGTGTGTGTGTGTCTCACTGAGTGACTAGGAGTAACAGAACTCCAGAGGGCTGGTATGTGCTGGGAAGCAGTCCAGTGCTCTCGTGTGTCAGTTCCATATTGTGGTTGACCTAACAGGAAAGGAATGTGAAGCTGTTTTTTATACATCCTATATGACTGCAGAAGGCCATGGAAGTCTGTTTTCAGCGTGAGTCTTTGTGTGAGAGTGTGGAAAATAAATAAAAGTGAAACATATAGTATATTAAAAATGAATACTTTATTTGTGCTGTGCTTACACTCTATATAATCAAAAGCATGTGAGTACCCTTATGGTGTAAAGTTGCTCAAGTTTAATAATGCAGTCATGATTAAATATTTGGTTGGGCTCCTTATGCCCAGTTCACACTACACTGCTGGATCTTTGCACTCGGGAGTCATTCAGGTCAGTGATCGGCGATCAGAGGTTTCACACTACACGATATATCAACAACTGGAATCGCTGGAATGATACCATGTCCAAAATATGCATGTTAACAAGTAGTGAACGATCAAAGTGTGTGTGCTGAAATTCAGCGTAAAATCCAGGAGAGAAATAAATGAATCTGAGTGGATTCGGCTACACGACCTGCATGGATTGTGACCAGCATGGATATATATTTTTCTTTTTGCAATGCAACGTGGGTATTATGTTTTGTAGAGAATGAAGAAAAAATCCAAAAATAATAATTAAAAAAACTAAACTTCCATTAATGTTGCAGGATTATGCTGTAAGAAAATTTCAAACCGTTTTCTCTACTACGTTAGATAGTGTGCAACACTTACAAAGTACAGTTCATTTTCCTTATCCTATTTAGGATCGGGGAGGGGTGGTGGAGCCCATCCCAGCTCTTCAACAGACACAAGGCACATGGTAACACCCTGGATGGGGCACCAGTCCATCACAGGTACCTACAGGACAATTCAGTGTTTCTAATCAACCTGGAGCATGTCTTTGGACTGTGTGAGGAAACTGGAGTACCCGGAGGAAACCCACGCGGACACGGGGAGAACATGCAAACTCCACACAGCCCCACCCGAGGATCCAACCCAGGACCTTCTCGCTGTGAAGCGACAGTGCTACACACTAAAACACCGTGCCCCCCCTTACAAAGTGCCAGTAAAAATGGATAAATGTTGATCATTGTCAGCCTCAAATATGAAAATACAGATGTAAAGATGCTAAACCTAAACAATTCATTGAATATTTGGAGCCACATTTTTAGATTTCTGAAAAGATGAAAACAGGTGTTATACACAGAAATGGGAGAGTGTAAAAAAAACACTCATTTACTGTAAGGGGATGTTCAAAGTGAACAGAAATGCAAATCATACAAGTCAAATATCACTGTCAGTCTTATCCACCTTCACATGCAAATGTGAATGATTTGAAGATTCTGCAAAGCACTACAGCTCAGCTATTTTTGCAGACTAGATGATGTCAGCTTTAGGAAACTGGTATAAAACATCGCTGACTCTTCTAACACTGGTTCAGGCACAATGCTCACACGTCTACACATCTCTACACTCCCATCTGTTCATATTTGAGATGATTCCTGGCATTTGTCAGATATCCTAGCCGTTTTATCAAGAGCCAGAGTGATGTTATTCAAGCTAAAGAGAGCATGACATAGTGAGACAGAGGAAGAGCGAGCTTTTGGTTGGCTGTGTATTTTCTAAGGGGTTATACTGCTGTGGGAGGTCACAGTGTGCACGCTGGGATGAAAGATGGCTTGTGGGAAAGATTTACAACTGGGACTCTGTGGTCAAAACAGTTAATGGCTTGTGGCCATCATGTGAATGTGTCTATGAGGGAAACGGGGAAGGAGAAAAGGTCATAAAGGACATGGCCGAACGGCGTCATGCTTAGCACAGCGATCCAGGTTCCTCGCTGTCTGAGCACACTTCATTCCCTCCTACATCATCGTTCCTCATCGACAGCCTACCTACGCAATCTACCTACTTCAATACAATGTCTGTCCTCACCCTTCACCTCTACAAAAAAGCACACACACACACACACACACACACCCCAGCCCGTGCCCAACTAACACATGGTTCCCATTCTCTACATACCTCCTGTGCCATCAGACCCTGGATTCCAGGAAAGAGGCTCTTTAATTTTGTGTTTGTGCTTGCATGTGAGAAAGATACGCTGAATAAAGACCTACAATGTTTCCCCCAGTTATCAAAAAAGAGGAAGGAAAAGTATGAGTATGTGTGTGTTTATGTATGACACACACACACACACACACACAGAGAGAGAGAGAGAGAGAGAGAGAGAGAGAGAGAGAGAGAGGATAC
>JAYDZG010000008.1:11600902-11615660 GCA_034509265.1 Microcambeva bendego | reverse complement strand
TAACACTACTCTCATATCCGTTCAAAAAGAAACTTTTGTGCCTGTCTACCACCACTTCTTTCTGTGTTCACTTCTTTATCAAGTTTAATACGATAATAGAGTAGAAAATGCACCTAATGCATGTTTAAGAGGTTGAAAGAAACCAGAGTACCTGAGGAAACTTAAGAACCTGAAGAAAACAACAAGCTCAAAGAAAGCAATCAGATGCAAGGACTGCCATTCAATGTTTCTGTTCATCAACTCTGTCAGCAAAGATGTTTGGCCGGTGATTAAGCCATTTTAATCATCACGGATGACTATGATGTCTGTTCCATTTTACTCCTCTGCTGTTATGTGTTTAACTATAATACAGAATCACCATTTTTACTGTTTTCGGTGGATCTTTCAACAGCGCATGGCTTAATGAAAGAATTAACCTCCATTGTTGCCATTAAAACAGTAAAAATGGTGTGATATTCAAAAACACTAATGGATAGAGTAAAAAGATGAGTCTGTTAGTAGTTTAATAACAGCATATTGGGAATAATCTGTTATAGTAAATTTTAGTTCTGTAATCTTTAACACACAAATTGCAGTCACTTGTGTTACTTGCTTACATTGACTGAAGGACAATAAATTACACAAATCAAAGTGAATAAAACAATTACTGCTATATAGTAAGAAAAAACATATGTATACACTTAAGATTTCAATATTTCTTTTATTGAGACCAACCAGAATAAATTATTTAGTTTGTAAGAGTTCATGCACTCTTTTAGTACTGACAGAATTACAAACCAAGAGGGTGAAAGCCATGTAGTATCTTCCTAGTAAATTTTGGTTATGTTAATATTGAAATATTGCAATATTATAATCTTACTGTGAAACAATTTTGCCATTGCTTTGAATTACAGACATGTGACCCTGATCTCAGAACTTCTGCAATGCTTGGCTGTTGACCTTTTTTTTTGGAAATGCTGCATTGTCTGTTCCAGTTTTTACTAATTTTTCTCAAATGGTTTAGGAACCATGTGGAGAATACATTTCATAAAATTTTGCAAGATGAACACTTTTTTGGTCAACAAAAGATTTCTTCTAAGGCATCTACCGTACATACTAACCAGACATCCGAATCTGGAGATAAAGGAATATTACTTAATTTTAATTAGGCTTGATTAAGCAATATTTTTTTTTCCAAATGGTAACGTGAAATTGTTGTCTTACTAATGGTACTTCAATAAACTAATAATAATTCAGTATGAGAACTGTGTGTGCAATAATTGAGGTAACACTGTTCCAAACACCACTTCTTTCAGTGTTCCTTCAAAAATACTGCAAAATTGTGAATCTGGAGGCAGAAGAAAAACGGTTTCAAACATGTCCACTAGATGTCAATATTCCCAGAGAGATGAAGTGTCTGCTGCTCCTGCATCACATTTCAGAGTTCCTCCCTGGTCTCCTCGCAGGTACTGGCCGTTTTTGCCTCTTATTCCTATGCGGCCATGTTCTAAAAACTCAATGCAGAAATCTTCTGGTGTATCTCCATCAGCACACACCAAACCAGTGCTGGATACATACCAGTACTGTCCTCCTGTACCTGTACATTTATCAGAGATAAAACAACCAAAAAATAGTTTACAGCAGACAAACCACAATTCTCTGAATGTTCCGCCGACTTAAAAACATTATTGTGAGACTGGTAAGATTCTGGTTGTTTAATTGGTTTTGGCTAATTCATATTTGTATTTAGTACAATAACATTCTACATTATGCATAATGTTTGATTTCACCTTAGATCACAACGTCCAATAATCCAGAATTTGTTCTCACTAACTCTAATAAACACTGTTTCTGATCTATTGTATTAGTCAGGTATATATGCTTTTGTTATCCTGCTATTACAGAAAAAAAATTAGACAGGGGGATTTAAAATGTAAAAGACAACATACACAATAATAGTTTTAGTTCCATTTGAACTGAATGACTTGGTTTGACCACCATGCTTGATACTAAACTACAAACTATGTAGTTGTGTGATGATAATCCTGATACTAGATTTATGAAAAGTATTTACAGATTGAATGTAATAAACTATTTTAAACAATCACCTTTAATATGGTACGCCCCATCACTGAACTGCAAAGTGAAGATGTCATATACTGAGCGGTTTGCATCCATTGTGTTGGAGTTCTTGTGGTGACATACATATCCATTCTCCCCCCGCAGGATTATTATGGGTCTGTTAATGAGCTTAAGTATCAACTGCTCATCTTCACCTAAATATAATACACCACCAGAAGAAAAAAATAGTAACAAATGTATAGGCATACATTATTAAAACACTTGTGTCAGAATTTCTTAGTTCTCGAGACATGATATGCTATGGTTTCATTATAGATGGACGATATTCATTATAGTTGTTGGGAGAAAACATGAGCAAAATGTTAAATTACTATTTTTTGTGTAAATAAGGAAAGCCATACATTTCATTGCATACATTATATTTCATTGCATTATTGGCAGCAAAAACAATACACAGCACAACTTACCTATTGAGTCACTGACTGCAGCAAGCTGGCCATTCTTCTTGATGCAGACGTATTTTCCATTGCTAGCTTGTAGTGCCACTCGTCGTCCAAGCCACACAATATCAAACATGGTGTTGGCACTCCTGCATATGATGGGGGGAAAAGAAAAGTCCTTTTTCTGATGATAATAATAATAATATAAAAGCCTTGTGACCTTTACAAAGATAGCATTTGAGCCTTTCAAAACGTCAACAGGAGCACTCACACTTCTTTGGCTGTAGACTGGATGCCTCCATGAGCTACAAGTGTCCAGTAGTTGCCTTCATTTGTCCTGAATTTGCATTTTTTACTTTCTTTATCAATCTCCATTTGAAATGTCTCCATGTCTGTTTCATCATCCTGATTTGCTGAGATACAAACACCTGAGGTGAAAAGAATTCAGCATTTAAGAGAAACAGATTACAAATGGACTGAGACATACTCCTTTCCACTAGGGTGGCAACCAGTCAACCGGGAATTCAAACTACTCCACCTGGGCACCATGATGCTGGCAACAACATTGTTTCTATTTCAAAAACACAACCAGGCTGGTCATTAAAAACTTTGTTTTACTTTTTTTTGACAGTTAGTGTTTCAAGAAAGTGGCACATTAAACAAATCACATATTCTTGTTTAGTCATTTTAAGGGTCATGATGGCTGAGTGCTATAACCTGTCTTTTCCTGTCCGAGTTTCCAGAAAGGATTGTGCTCAGTTTCAGAGATAAAGAACAGGCACCAAAAGATGGGCCAACACTGTGAGAAGGAAAGCATGACTAAATACAGCTATACACACCCCCTCACCTTGAGTGAATGAATGCTTTCAGAGGTGCAGTAACTGCAGGTTGAAAGAAACCTGCATGTCAATCATCTATGCATTTATGGCCCCTTTGCTAGTCATAAATGGCATGGCAGGTGGGCATGATTCTGTAATTTGTGCCCCATGCTGATTTCCATCACAGAAACACGGTTTCCCAAAACTTTTGATTGGCAGTATATATTACAACCACCCATGGATCCTCATTTTCACAGTCCTTTTGCTAACCATTTGTTGCACTCACTCCATTAGCAATCTCATTAAATCAACTGTGCTAATAGCATTAGGATGGCTTAGGCTGCAATGTTTCATATGCTAGTTTCACAAGTTTTAAATATATCTGGGTTTGTATACAAAGGCAAACACTTTAAAATTATTCTAACTAATCACGGACATAAAGAACAAGTCAGTACAATATTACTCTGAAACATGATCTGGCAATTTCAGGGTGAACCTTATACATACATTTACACATAACATGTCAGGCTTGCACATGTCCAACTTCATCTATTCATCTATTGAAAAACAAAGTGGTCAAAGTGTTCCAGACGGATTGCAGTCAGTCCCAAAGAAGACAGAAATATCCCTTGATTATTTGCTTAATCCTTTAACAGCTCAGATCCCGAACTTCACCCTCATCGCCTCCATTCCATCACTCCACCCCTTCTTTTATCCCGCTCCCGTTCTCCTTCTGTGCTCTAATGCCATGCCTGTGGAAAAATTTTAAGCCGCATAGTGGGGCTCAATAAGCAGCTTTAAGTGGCATAGGTACAATCCTTCAACCCTGCTGCCCTGCTCCCATAATCAGACAAGAAAAAAAAGGAAGACTGAAACGACGCCTGTGTTTTGATGGGACACAGCAGGGTGTCTGAGACATGCTGGGACAGAAACCAACACTATCAGCACAACTTGACGATGTGCATCGCTCATGCACTGAATGCGTTTTCTCAGTTTGTGGTGTACAGTATTAGGTCTATGCTTTTTACCTAGTGATGTCAAGTCAGGCAACACATGATGGAGAAAAAACTTTGTGAATGACTTCAAATGTATGCAGTCAATGGTAATGCATGATAGAATTAGGCAAATAAAGGGCAGTTGTATGCTAGCAGTTTAGGTGCTGGAACACTTCAAATGGCTCAAACCCGACCACTGCCAGGCTGCCACTGCTGGACCCTTGAGCAGCACCATTAATCCTAAATTGCTTAGCCTGTATGCTGCTTTGGATAAAAGCGTCTGCTAATGCCAATAATGTAACTGCAGCTCTGTGGAATAAAATGTATGAGAATTCTGAACAGACTGACCTTGAACATTAAAAACGTTTAAATATTCACTAAAGCAGGAGATGTAGTCACAAAGACTGCTGTGGTAGAGTTTCATGGCCTGTGTGAAATAAATTAAGAGAACTATACAGAACAGTCATTGCAAATCAATATAAAGTCATTGTAATTTGTAATGTCATAAGGAAAAAGGGTTACAATGCTTCTTTGCCTTTTAATGTGTCACCTATATATACCTTATACAGAGATGATACAGTAACAGAGTGAAACTTGTTGTTTTCTTCTTTACTTCTTGATCAGAAACCTTTCCTCTTCAATGCCACCTTTCATCTCTGTCCTGTTACACTTTATTTTCCAATTTCATGTCTGATTCTGCTTTACGTTTATACATCAGAAAGAAAACAGAGAAGCAGCTGTGACTAGACTCTCTTCTTTTCTACACGTTTCATCAGTTTTCTTTCACAATGTGATGACCACAGTGCACAATCCTACACGCTTCAGAATGATTGCAGGCCTATCACAGTATACTCCCTCTCAATTTACTATCCCTTTTCTGGGGAATGTAACAGTACCCATAGATACAGAGCCTGTCAATGCACTACAACTGCAAAACGGGGGCAAGTAGATCACTATTTTAAGGTCAGACATTCTGATTAGATTGATGCGAATTTCATCTACACATAGAGATTGTCTAATTATATAATCAAACTGGGTAGGCAACTGATCAGAATCTCTGAATAGTGGAATTCAGTTCCATTTTTTTTGCTTTTACAGATAAGTAATGAAATATAATTAAAGAAGGCGGTATGGTTCTGTAGGATCATTCTTTTCATTTCTTATTCGAAAGCTTTTGAACTATTGCCACAGCTAATATCTTTTCTTGTGTGGCAAGGTGGCTTAGTGGGTGGCAATGTCACCTCACAGCAAAAAGGTCCTCCCACAGTCTAAAAACAATAATTGGAGACACTGAATTGACCAAAAGGTACCTAGCCAATAGGATGCTTAAAGCATCATCGTGCAGGTCCCAAGCCAGGATATATAAGAGGGTTGAGACAGGAAGGGCATCCGGCATAAAAATATGGCAAGTCAATGGTGCGGACCACGATCTAGCCTATGTGCACAAATGCAGTAAAGGACACACACAACATGTATAAAATATAGTCAAACGAGTGAATTGTTTGTTCATAGCTTCATTCATCAAACAGAAAACTGACTAGCTTCCAGCAAATAAAGTTCTGATTTCTCAGATACAGTTAATACGTTTACATTAAGGGTTAACAATACATTATCAGCATTTAGCAGACGCCTATATCCAAAGCGACTTACAGTACAGGTACAGTATACAGTCTGAGCAATGAGGGTTAAGCACCCAACAGCAGCAGCCTGGCAGTAGTGAGGTTTAAACCGGAAACCCTTGGATTACCAGTCCAGTACCTTAACCACTATACTATGGCTGTTCTCACTAAGGCTTAAGGGTTAACAGTGGCAACCTGGTGGTGTTAAGGTTGAATCCACAACTATTGGATTACTAACCTGTAGCATTAAATGATCAGACATTGGTTACCTATATTAGAACAGCATCTAAAAGTGATGTCAGGGCAAGAACTGTTTTGTAATTAACTTCAGTCTGAGCAGCAGCATACAGGTTTAATATCATCACATGCACTGCCGAACAGGGGCTGATGTGAGGTGAAATACATCACAGTCTTTGAAGACTTTGAAGCAGATAGAAAGCATATTCTGAGTTCATGCTTCCCAATTTGGGGGTTTACAGGTCATGATAGTTAGATTACACATTACTTCTGACATAATAGCAGCACAGGGGGGAACAGAGTCAAATAAATGCCTATGGTTTTGCATGTGATGTACCGTGTCCACAAACTTTTAGTCACGCAGATTTAAAAGAGATCGGGCCAGATGCATATGCCATATTTGCTAGTTTTTGCTTGTAACTGTGATTTAAATTCTTCTCATTTTACCTGTAGGTTTTTGATTTGTCAATTTCAATATAAAACAGCAAGATTCCAATAAAAAATACCCCAGAAAATCCAAATGAAAGGAGAAATTGTTCTGAAAACAGCCACCCGATGTCACTTCTTATTATTGATTACGGGATCATCTAAGTTTGTATTGCATCCTAGAGTGAGACTCCTAGGGCTTAATGAAGCCCGGACCTGCAGAGCTGATTGGAGGACTTGTCGGAAGTCATCTTGGCCTTCCTTCATCATGCAGAGTCTCTCTGTGAGAAATGAACTGCTGCATCCATTAGCAGAATTACTTAGCTTAATTGCTTTTTGTATGGGATGAATATGCAGTAGATGGAGAGAGACGCTTCTTTCCCATTAGCTACAACTACTCCATCTGCTGTGCACCGATCTTTCACTCTATTTCCCCCCACTACCAAAACATTTAAACTTTGGGTATGCAGCTCTGAATCATTCACAACAGAAAACGTATAGTTATTATCAATACTTCAAGAGCAATAAAACACCATTGGATTTTATGAACTGGTTTTCAGAACCAATTCATTAACAAAACGGTATGTATTAATTAGATGATTATTTTGTAGTTTGTAAGTGATTAATCACTGCAATTCCAATATACATTGTTTTAGTCTTGAGACAAGGGTCGTATTTATATGATGAGGAACAGACCATAACTTATAACAGATGTGTCTGATTTCCTGATTTTTTATCCTCGCCATTGGCCACTGTCCAGGAGAACCTTTGCTTTCTCTGGATGACCGTGTATGTTTTGTTCCGGGATCACTCAGATTTTCCCGAAACATGTGAGAAAGGTAAATGGACTGCTCTAAACTGCCCCAGGCTTCAGTGCATTATTAAATGTGAGTGGGTTCTTTCTTTTTCTTTGTTAATATTCATCAAACTTGGATCCTAAGCCAAAGTTGTGGTATTTATTTAGCAGTTTGTTTTCTGTGTGTGGGCCGGGGTGTCCTGTAATACAGCTGTGCCTGGTCTAGCATCTTGTACAGATAAAAAAATAAAAAAATAAATTACTTGTGGAGTGAGGCACAATTGTGTTTGCTTTCTGTATTATAACCCAGTCTGGCTTTTTTAAGGTTCACATTTACATTCCCTCTTGTGTTTTCTTCCCCAGTGGGGTTTTGCCCAGTGCCCTAGATGACCAGCTTTCCCTGAGGATTTTCTGATTTGCCTCCCTGAAGTGTCTTTTTTCATTGCAAGGTCCCTGGATAAAGAAAAACAGCGAAAGGCTTGCGTTTCTGAAAGCTGACTCCACCATCATTGAAATGACCCTGTCCAATCAATTATTTATTGTATCTTACCATTGCTGGGTGTCTGTATTTGTGTGTCTGCATCTGTGTGCACCTGCATGTACTAATATTCTATCTATTAGTGTGCATCCATTAACATCCACTTCCTGCCAGTAAAAACGAAGGTGGAAACATTTCAATGAGTTTATAAAATATATATGAACTGTATAAGTGTATAAGTGTGGGTGTGTGGATCTCGCCATAGCAAATATAGAGCCAATCAGCTTTTCTATTGCAGGTGGCGCAAAGTGCTTACGAGGAACGCCATGGTACAAGTCTATATAGCACTACTGCAGCATCTCCACCTGAGTGCCTGGTTATAATGAAAAACAAAAAAACATGCATTGTGTTCACTATCAGTTTACTTAGCCAGCAAATATAAAACAGCAGCAGCTGGCTGAATAATAAAGCACCTTCCAAATGAGGAGACAGATGCAGAATGGTATATTGTTGAGGTCACGGCTGCATGCAGGGCCGGCCATTCATAAGCTTTATAAAATTCTTACTGTGCATAAAACGGCAACATTTGCCTTGCACTAATAGTGCTGTATCTCTTTAGATACTGCTTGCTAAGAGCATTTAGTGTTTAGTGGATTTATTCAGCTGTCTGTGTCATGAAAATATGCATGCCGAGATTAAAATAAACTACATGGCATACTTGGTGTTGGCATTAACTTATGCTATTGTCATATGTTACCCAGGACCAACATCTTTTTCTTTACATATTCATTTATTTTTGCCATGGTCACAGTGAATATGTGAGAAAAAAAGCATGCTGTTAAATGGTTTATAAGCCCCATTGTGTGCAAGTATGTCACCAATTTATTCAATAAAATATTTCATTCAGTAGACCAGAAGTTTATACATTAATATTCAAAAAGGAAAGTTTTCATGTACACCCTGTGACTGTGTATGTTTCCTCAGGGATCTTCGGGTTCCTCCCACCATTCAAAAACATGCAGTCAGGTTATTTGGAGACACTATATGCCCTATAGATGAATTTGTGTGCCCTATCAAGGGTGCTTCTCTGTGCCTTGTGCACATTGAAAAGCTGGCATAGGTTCCAACATGCCTTATTTATTTGCTACCATAGCCTCTCTTGACTGACCCATTAGGGTGATCATAAGAAATATTCAGGTTATGATAATTCCAGAGCACCAGACAACTCCAGTACCTCAGGTACAGCCAATTATGTCTTTGTGGGAGCCCGACCAAGTTGATAGCACCGTCTAATGTTCTAGTGTATGAGATTACTGTACCACCAGCATGGCCTAGATTCAGCTTATATTTCTTTGTACACACGGGGCATATTTACTCTTGTTACTTCATTAGTGTATCTAATATTTAACATGTGTCTCAATACTGGGAAATATTAGAGTGAAGCTTATAATCCTTACCTTGTCGAATTGAGACAAATCTGTTATTGGCAGCCTGAAACACCACCTGTGGATGGCTTTCCTCCAGGTCAAATAACTCATCTTTTCCTGGTTTGGAGCAACGTCCTGAACGGAGGGTGCCTGTTGGCCCCATCGGGCTCAAATACTTTCCTTCACTGTCTTTGAAGGCTAATTTACCCGATTTCAGTTCCAGGGTGTACACTGTTCCACGCCCATTTTCAAACAGCAGCTTTCCATCATTACTTAAGAAACGGCTGTCACTGGTCTTCAGGCAGTACTTGCCATCAACATAAACTAAGGTTAGAAGAGCATCGACACCCCAAGGAATGTTACTGTCGACAGCTATTTCGCCGTCTGGAACAGACAAATGTGCATAACGCTTCCGGGCTACACTTAGTAAGTTTGCTTGCGGGTGCAAGGCCAGATGCATAGTCCAGAGCTCGGCCTCACCGATGGTCTGAGCGAAGCAGGACAAGTGGTCTTTGGACCCTCCAAAGAAGCGCAGGTGTGGCTCAGACTGCAGGGCCCAACGACCATCTGACTGAGCCACAATGATGAACTTGCAATCCTTTTCTCGTGTCTCTGCCTCGCAACCCACCTTGCCATCTTTGTCCGACGAAAGGTAGCGGCCTAGATGGCTGAGCAGGTACACCACTTGACTGTCATTTTCATCATGTTCGAGAGTCCAGATCTGTTTCTTCTTGAGACTTGGAGCTGAAGCATTCAATTTGAACCCAAAAGCTTCTGCTGTCAGGTAGCGGTTCTCATGATTAATTAGCCCAAACTGAAGTTTGAGAGGTTTATTTCCATTAGCAGGCATTATGACTTTCAATTTAAGTAAAAGTGTCTACCTTTCTTTTTTGATAGTTATCTGTCCTTTCCTTAGTTTGGTCCTTGGCTATTTTAGTCTTCTTTTTGTGTTCCTGATGTCCTTGGCCTCCCCTCTTTAAAAAAAAAAGACTTTGTTGTTGTCTCTCTCTCCAGAGAGCTTGGTAAGGCTGTGTTTTTTTCTTCCTGTTTCCTAATCAGCTCAGATTAAAATCAGCAGGACTCAATACCTCAATCCAGTGAGCCGCTGACGTCACCTTGATCCCGATGGTTTATTCTCCTTATGTCCTCTTACTCGCTTTCTTGCTTCCTCCTTCTCTCTCTTACTGCGTTTCACAATTCACACTGCCCGCTTTATCATATTGGTTTGTATTGTCAATCACCACTGGTGGGATTTCCAAAATACAGATCTCTTCACAGGACGCTCTCTGAGGACATTTCCTTTCTGTTTTGTCCATTTGATTAACTTTTGCCCTTCAGGCAGGCACTTACTTTTTTCATATGTTAGTTTTTAAACTGGTCCGCAGACTAAAAGTAACATTTGGAAGGAACTCCGAAATCTTTGGACAGATCTTTGGAGGATGTCAACATTTCCTGTCTCTCATGAATATATCCAGGCAATTCTGGCCATTACTCAGGCACAAATTATGTCACCACTCCATTCACCGGTAATGCATGCAATCCCTTGTCCTTTTCCTTCTATGGTTATTTGTATGTCTTTTTGTCCATCTTCTCTTCCTGGCTATTCTTATTCCACAGGCACTTTGAGACTCTGTAATCCATCCTTTCTGTGGTTCCTGTGTTTTATTCTGCTACTTAGTCTTCAACTCTGCTGATGGTGATTGGACAGAAAGCTGGGTAACTAGAGCTGTCCCCGGTGGCCTGAGTAGGTGATCAGTTTGCCAGGACACACTTGGCATTAGGTTACATACGTTCTCTGGTTTCGGGCTATTTGGTTGATGTGGTCAGTAATTGTGCATGTTAATTTTTGTTAAAAGTTTTACCTTTATAGGTTTTCTCCATATTAGATATGTTGTTTACAACATTTTTCCTGGGCATCATTTGACTGGTTGAGTGTATCTGTGTTATCCAAATGGTAAGAATGCATTATAATCTTTTTAAGCGATAGATTATTAGTTCTCTTAAGACTATTTCTGCACCTATCATTTGTTTTTAAAAAAATCAATTCTTCTTATACTTTCAATGTAAGAGGACTTACTAGCTATCAGACCCTCACCTCCCTCCCATACTAGGCCTGGTCAACCTATGTGGGAATATGAACCCGACAATACCCGAAGAATGTGCCTGTGGTGTTGATGCGAATCAATCCACAGATCTAATATTAAGTCCACAAAGCATTTGTGTCATTGAACATGGAATGATTATAACATTTATTAATATTCTCTACTTTTATGTAAGTATATTTTAATTGGAAGTGGCTTAACAAACACTGTTTTCAGACTTTAAATAATCCAATTAGCACTCAGATGTGGTAAATGAATATGATATTGCTCGATTGATTACTGGTGTGTGTGTTTATTATTTTTAAAAATTACATTTCGAAGGATCCATAATGTTCCTTCAATTATCCTACCCGTTTATTAGGTAACACTAATCCACTAACAGCCCTTCACTCCCTCCTCACTCCTACACATGTCTGACTAGGTGCATTACTAATCCTGAACCTCCACACAAGCCTGAACAATCTACACTGACTGACCAAAGTATGTTTGGGAATTTGAGAAGCACAGAAACTTATTTAGTGTCATTCAAAGCAACTCCGACTTCATATAAAATAACACTTTACTAACCTGCAGTTTCTTGAATGTCCAAACTGTTTACTTTACTTTTACAACCTAGACTTTCCAAGTAGTCCGACAATGATTTAAATATAATTAATTATAACCTCATACCATGGCGGAAAGTAGTAGCCAAGTGAGTAGAGATCGAGAAGGTTGTGGGTTTGAGTCTAAGTTCTCATATTACAATGTCCCCAACTTCCAAAGGAACTGGGAGATGTGAGTAAATGGTTCTTTGTACTGTACTTGTGTAAATCCATAAATAGAAAATAATAGCATTCTATCTGCTCTATATAATTTTAAACAGTTCCCTACATAATTATATATATAAGAAAACCGTACAGATCCATCTGACAGACAGACAGGTTAGCTAACTTAACAGAATATTTTCAGTGGGAGATAATCATCTATTCTTTATAATATTGGCCAACTCTGTCCCCATAGGAATCTTAATATATTACCAAAGAAGCAGTATTTAAATAGTTGCAGGATGGAAACTCTTTACTTAACGGTATAGATCTCTACAGAACTATATAGGAAGCATGATCTAAATGAAACCACTAGAGGGCAGTATAGCTGTAGAAGTAGACACGAGTGTAACGGGAAAAGCCCTTCAATGGTCGACATTTTGTAATTTTACCACATAATTACGTTTTTATTAGTTTGTGATAATATATAATCAGCCAGCGTGTAAACTAAAACTAAACAATGAATTAAAATATGTAGGGGTTGTGTGCACACGTGGACACTAAATCTGACTCTAGTCTGTCCTATACTATCTAGTATACTATAAAGTATTCTCTTACACATTTAACACATTTAGAAGGCACAAACTATCTGGGATATTGTGTAGCTTAAACCATTGAGATTTCCTTTATAAGAAAAGCTAGTTAGTCTATGGAAACTGACTAAAAAGAATTATAGCAACTGTTTTAAGAATTTAATTTAATCTCATTTTAGAAATGTTTACATCTGGGGTAATTATTAGCTTTTGAGCAAACCCTTAAACCATGCACTGCTCATCAACTGTGTTTCAAATGAACTTTAAATGTATATACTGGCAAGGTCCACAAAACCCTGGAGGACAACAGGGTGACCTGTTGTGTTGTATTTGGTTGCACAGTCGCCTCACAGAAAGAAAATCCAGAGTTTGTTCCCCAATTGGAGTGGTTTGGGTCTCTTCTGTGTGGAATTTGCATGTTCTCCCCATGTCTGCATAGTTTACTCCGAGAGCTCCAGTTTCCTTCCACAGGTCCCAAGCTCTGATAAATAGAGAGGGTTGTGTGAGGAAGGGCATCTGGTATAAAAACTGCAAATGTAGTTAATGAAAAAAAAGAATGAAAAAATAATTACAACATACAATTATATTTGTTTGTTAAAGGCTTTTTTTTTCGTGATCAGTGTAGATCCAATTGAACACTGGGTGATTAAAAAGTACACTGACATGCTAGTTTATCAATGTATCATAAAAATAAACCTGCTGTCACAAGCCACTGAAATTCTCAGTCACATATTTTTTTAAAAACTGAATTGTTATCAACATTGCTCTATTTGTTGATGTTCTTCACCAAGTGCATTGCCATGGCCCATTACCTAGACCTGATCTAATCCAGCATGGGGCAGAGTGGTCATGTGTTGTGATGTTTATGTATGTGATGTGGCTGCAACAGCGGTGGCTCTTGATAGGCGAGCAGATGTTTTTGGGAGGCCAGCCCTGCCAGGTTCACTCTGAAATGGTGCTTTAGAGCCCATTACCCTGCTCCTCTGATGACACTCAAATAGCTATCATTACCACGCGGCCCAGGAAGGGAGTGTGACTGTTATAGCGAGAGATATTCAAAGAGATAGAGGAGGAGAGAGAGAGAGCTGAAGTGAATGGAATAAAGATAGAGAAAAAAGTGGTTTAAAATGAACATTTTAGAGTTAACAGCCTCCAGCCCTCTCTACCCTATTAAGCACTATGCTGTGCTTCCTCTGCACTGTTGGGAGCAACCCACACTCTCAAACTCGTGTACCTCTTTTACACCATGTCGCTGCATCTATCTGTCCATTATTCCATCTCTTCATCATCTGTTTCATTTTCCTGTCGCTTGCATCGTCCTTCACCTGTGATCTCGTCCCTCCATCTTCCAATCACTCTTTTCCCCCTTCCTGCCACTTGCCCTTTCCTCACCCTTTCCTCAATTTTTCCTCACCCTCCTTCTGCTGACCCCGACACCACTGATCTCTGTCTTCAGAAACCAAAGACTCATTTCCATCACTGTCAGTGTCCTCTTTTCTTTCTTTCACAGACTCAGAACGCTTTTTCTTCCTTCCATCAATTTTGCATTCTTATCCTTGGCTGTTATTTATCTACATCCACTACCGACCCAAGTCCTTCTTTCAGTATGACAAAAGCATGTTACAAACAGCATCCGGACAGCTTAGTCACCCATTTTCTTTTTACCAGTGATATTCTAAGTTCATTTCTACAGGCAAACTAACTCCAGGAAAAAAACAACCATAATAGGAAATCTCAATAGACTCTTGGTAGGCTTATGGCTATCCTTCCTAGAAACTACCTGTTCTTAACAATTTCTTAATATCATTTTCACTTCTGTTTGCAAAGCTGTGGAAAAAAGAAACTCAGATTTAAAGGTTAAATGTATAAAAACAGTATACAGGGTTTGGTTTACTGGGGTCTAAATACTGTAGTTGTAATCATGGAGCTTTGCAGGGCTTTTTCGTCCACACTAGCAGGGTTTATTATTATATAGTCTGCTATATTATTCATGGAGGGTAAATGGCAAGGGAATTTGTCATCA
>JAYDZG010000008.1:11571307-11594928 GCA_034509265.1 Microcambeva bendego | reverse complement strand
TGTACATCTGTATATGTGTAATGACAAATAAAGGCCTACTTCTTCTTCTTCTTCGTGACTGTCAATATTAGATCAGTATCAGTAATGACATTTGATTGAAAATGGAACAGTCCTAAATATGTATTGTTGCATGGCTGACACCCTTCCACCCCCACTAATGTAACAGTTTCTATTAATGGTAATGGATGTTATTACACATTGTATTGTTACATTTCGATTGCTTTTTACTGAGCTTCTTGTTTTTCTTTTGTTGTTGCAACGCACCAATTTTCCCACTGTAGGATACTAGCTAGCTCAAAAACGTCCGATTTGATGAATTAATACATCGTTTTACCTCTACTGGTCGGGTCATGATGGCTCTTCATGGGTTTATTACATGGCAAACACACACTTTTCACACCTGAGAAAAAGGGGCACACGGGGCAGACGGAGGAATGCCACACAGACACATAACGAACATGCAAAGTAAATTAAGTAATTAATTTGCATACACATCTGTAAAATCTAAGTTCCACACAGTCCGAGTTCCGCTGGTACAATACGGTTTGAATCACATGAACGGGCGAAACATTATCTCTGTCCTGACTCAGATACGCTCATCCGTAGACCTTCTCTGTCTCGCTCTTTCTCTTGCTCGCCCAGATGCCGCCCTGCTGTGACGCCTGAAGCTAAGCAAGCCAGTAAGATTAATAACGAGCTGTCCCTCCCCAAAGGCAGGGCAAAGAAAAAAAATACACTCTTGTTTGCAGAGGTGAGGGAGAGTGAGTGGGTGTGTGTGGGACTAAAAGAGCATGTGTGTGCATTTGTGTGTGTTTGTAAGAGAGAGACTCTTTTTGTTGGCAGGTTAGTGCCATTCACCACCTCTAAGCCCAACACGAACCCTCCCTCAGGGCCCGCTGACATGGATTAATGTATTTAGCACAATTATTTCATTTATTACTGTCTGGAGCTTTTTTTCAGATAAGGACATTTTTCAGGTTGCTAACCATTATTACCTTCAGGACTTGCCAAGTGCAAAGGCTTGCGGTCAGAAGTGCTTTACTCTCTTTTGTTAATGCTTTTCGCTAGCATCTGTTTCACAGCTCCGCTGAAAGATTGAGAGCAGTAGAGAGAGCTATATCTGTCTCTTTCTCTTTCCTCCTTTAGTGCTTGCACATTTACTGTAAGTCACCTATGATGTTTAATTGTATTATTTCAGTGTCCTCTGAACAAGACATTTTAAGAGATTAAAAAGAATTTATTTTCAATAGGAAAATGTTTGGTACGTTTTCCATGCCCAAGAGACTCTTCAGTGGCCCTCGGCACATTTGGCAAACTTTATCACTAAAATAACATCATTATTTAATTTTAAAATGCCCACATGTCATCCTGCAATCCCATAATGACAATCTGGCTAACTAACCTAACCTGCATTAATCACAGGTGAGTGCATTAGTAAAATGCATTTATTTAGTAAATGCTATATATTTATTGTGTGTGCAGTGAAGTAGGCCACAGCTCTAACATTATTAAAATGATTTAAATAGACAATTATTTAAGTGTTTTAGAACTTAAATGAATTATTCTTACTTTAATTTTAAATTGTATTAGTTTTTAGTACTTTACTGTGGACACAGAAAGAACAGGTGTTCACCCACCACTAATCCTCAGCAGGTAGCCATACAATGCTCACACAATAGCTGCCAAACTGAGTGATGATACCTGCTTCAGAGGGTGGCACAACTCTTAATCTATCAACCTACCTGCCACGCACCAGCCCTCAAATCTCCTCCCCATGTGTGTCCTCGCATTTAGAACTTCACATCTGGTTTTGGCAGGCCTGGGCTCTAGCTGTTACTGGCGCTGTTTGCTCTTACACCACTGCAGCTTTAAATACTACATTTATTTATCAGCATTGAAATCTGTGAATTGTTCGTTCAGAATAGAGTCGGTTTTTACTGGCTCGCCTTTCTCAGGCTGGCCAGGACAAATGAAGTGGACTAAGAATCCACCCCTCCTTTTACACTCATCCCCATCTCCTGCTGTTCAACAGTCCTTGATTAGCATTCCACATTTCCCAAGTCCCAAGTTTACCAGTAAAGCACAGAGGTCGTTTATAAAGTGAAAGGCTGGTCAGGAGCATAGCTTAGTAAGTTCTTGTGTAGTCTGGGATAATGAGAGGAGCAGCTAAGAAAGAATGTAGTGAAGGCCCTAAAACAGTCATTGAAGGGTTATAGGTTCAAATCCAAGCATGGCCAGAGAACCACTTTTAGGCCCTTAATGAAGATCCTTAACCTTAAATTGCTGAGATTGTTTCTCTTTCGGTCTAATGAATAAATGTAATGGTAATTAAATTCAGATCAGTAATTGAGTAATTGAATTCCATTCAAATATGGAACTGTGATGCTAAGCAGAAACGAAGATGTTTAAGGGTTGTAGTTTCTCAATAGTTTTTGAATACTTAAGCATACAGACCTTTCTAACCGCGTCTCCAATATTTAACTGCCATTCCAAACTCTCTGCTTTTATCTGAGGAAAAATGCATTATTTTCATTACGCATATTATTCATTTATAATATTATACCATTATCCAGCTTTACATTTCCAAAGAATAATTTTGATAATAATTTGTTCATTTTTAAATATTTTTTATAGATTGAAAAAAGCCTTTTAATTCCAGTTCTCATTGGGCTTTTGTTTGCTGGTTCATTGGTTTGTGTTGCAAGTGTCTCAGTGACACCAGCACACTCTGCAAGGCTGTAATCTTTTATTTTTCTTTTTTGCAAGCACAGATGTCAGCATTTTTTTCACGACTGTATTAGCACCAATCTAATCTACACCAATGATTAAATGATTTATACCATTGTACCACAATAATACAAGTCTGAGGATTTGTAAGAAGGTATAAACTGTTGAATGATGGTGTGAAAATTAGTTCAATAGTTTTTAATTAAACGTTCTTTGTAGATAAAATGCAAATGTAGGAAGTTTGACGATTGAATTTGACTTTTCAAACTTAATTTAGGGTACTGAATCATTTAAACTCAATTTTATACACATTCTTTAAGTCTGCGTATTCTTATCCGATGTTTCCTTTTAAACATCTATACTGGGTTACATTAGATATAATCCTACCCATAAAGAGCTTAAATGTTAAAGATTCCTCCATCCTGGAGCCGTTGTTTAGGACAAACATGAGTAGGTCTTAAATGTAAAGCCTCCGAAGCTCTGTCCCTTCATTACATTAAAGAACACATTCATTTGATTTATTTACATATTTATTTATATATTTATTTATTATTAATAAATTCCTTCAAGCTTTTTACAAATAAAATAAGCAGTTTCACACAATGATGTTTGACAGAACACACTGCCGGGATATTTTAATAATTAGGAATGTTTGCATGAGTAAGTTTTCTCTCAGTAAAGGAAAATTCTTATTTGTGGCAGTTGCTTGAATTCTAAATAGCAGGAGATAAACAATAGGCAGGTATTTCTTTCAGGCGTTGCTATGCCATTGATCAGGTCGGCTGAAATATGACGGGTTGAATGATACTCTTCCCCGAGAAAAAATATCAACAAGGTCAGTCTCCTCTGGTCCAGACAATCATTCACTGGAAAGTCATGACGGCGTGTTTCTATGGTACCTGCTCTGAAGGCATTTCAAGGGTACCTTTGTGTTCTGAGGACACGAGTTCAGATCTGGCTGGAGCTTTACTGCATCTGACCAGTGACTATGGGCAAGTTAATGATGTTACTAGAGAAGATAATTAAAAGTGCAATAATTTGTATATTTTACACACTTATTACACAGGTTTTTAGAAAGAAGCAGCAGTACTTGAGTAATGATGAGACCCTACTTTGTCTTACAGCCTTCCTCCCAGCACTGACTAGACGGGGGTGGGGCGGGGCGGGGCGGGTATCAGTATTAATGAATGTTATGTGTCACCATTCATCATGCTGATTTGGTCTAGATAATAAAGCATCACTTCCTTACTTAAATCTACTTAAAAAAAAACCACACATTTAAAGATAAGTTCCACTTGCCTTATTTTTGGACGAATGTAGTATTTTGTTAATTTCTGTAAGTAAGAATTAGAAAAGTGCAAAAGTTTGGCCACTCAAACAATTTCATGGTCTTAAAATATCAAACTCATTAGACTTAAGAACCTGAGCAAACTGACGACTATATCGCAGACAAAAGCTGTAAAAAGTCATTAAATTCTAAGCTCTGCTAGTCTGTGGTAGTTGAAAGGAACCAATAAAGTCAGGCTAAGAAAACATGTAATTTATTTGAACTCTGGTCATATATGTTAAGCTTCTGTTTGCTGAGGGACGTTTGTTTCGACACAGAAGCGGCACTGCAGCATTCTACTGTACAAAACTGCTCTCACAAATACGGAAAGCAAAGATATTAGAACGACGTCTTGCTTGTGATCATAAAAAGTTTATGGCTGAAATTTGCAAAACAATGTTTATATGGATTTTTTTTAAATCGCTTTTTACAGGCTTGTAAAACAAAAGAAGAGCATTGTGTTAACAATTATTAAATAGTATGTGACTACGCACGCAATACGATTCTCAATACTGGGTCGTTACCAGCCCCCCTCCCCTCCCCAATGTTTAAAACAAAATGAAAGACAAATGATGACAAAATTACAAAAAATTATTTTATTTTTTTAATAAGAAATAATGAAAAGAAAATGACATTTTGTATAAATAATAAAGCCATTTAACTTATGTGATGGTTACAAACTATGTAAAACAATACTGAAGAGAAAACGAATGAAATATTAAAACAAATGGCATACTAAATAAATAACTAATCCAAATAAAAGCACTAATAGTGCCAATGCTCTCTACTGTTTAAAGTGATTCCTTATACATGTAAACTGATTTTACATTACACATGTAACTTGACTTGTGGTGCACTGTGACCTCCCAAAATATTTAAGAAAGGGAGAACATACAAACTCCACACAGAGAGGACCTGGACCACACCACCTGGGGATCGAACCCCAGGTCTGTAAAAACATTAACATGTAACAGACACTTTTTTCCCCACAAAAGTTATTTTCAAACTTTTCTGAAAATGCTCTTCAAAATCTAAAACCTATTGATGCAACAGTTCAGTTCATTTTCTTAACCCCTTATCCTAATTAGAGTCGGGTAGGGGTGCTGGAGCCTGTACAAGTTCTTCAATGGGTGCAAAGAACACGGTAAAACGCTGGATGGGGCGCCAGTCCATCGCAGGTACCAACAGGACAATTCAGTGTCTCCAATCTGCCTGGTGGCATGTCTTTGGACTGCGGGAGGACCCGGAGGAGACCCACGTGGACCAGAGGAGAACATGCAAACTCCAGAAAGTAAAGACCTTCTCGCTGTGAGGCGACAGTGATAACCACTAAGCCATCATGCCGCCCTTGATTCAACAGACAAGGCTTTTGGCCTTGAACATTAGTACAAGGGTTAAAAAAAGAATTCACAATAGAACAATTAATCTTTTGCCTTCAACTTTTGAAATGAACCAATATCCTGTTAAGAAATGTAGCACATCAGTGGCAATCTAGATCAAAGTTGACTTATTACAACATTTATATTGCCGCTATAATTAGAGCCCTGTTCTCCAGCAGTAACAATAAAACCTGCTTACCCAGATGGCAGGAAGTCATGGCTTTTGCTCTGAATGAGGAAAACGGTCATCAGAACATGAAAAACAGGTATTTCCCAACAATGGAAACAATAACAAGAGCCTGGGTCTTTCACCATCCCCTCTGCATGACCGATATACCCATAACGACATCTACAGCAAGAACCAACTCGCTTAGAGCTTTGCTCAATCATCAGTCTTCATCATGACTGCAAGCTGATATGTGAAAAATGATTCTCATGCAGTAGATAATGTATCAAAGTAAAGGCTCCCTAGACAAGAAGCCCGAAATAAGACAGGGTTCAGAAATCCCAACTGCCTCTTGTTTTGCCAAACACTAAAATCCTTATAACAGGATTTTGAGGATCTTAAGCACATATTCCCCTCATGCAAAAGCAGTAGATTAAATGCCACTCGCAGCTAACATAATCCTTTGTCACCAACCTGTTTGCTTACTCCCACATGTATCACTGGCTTGTTCCACTACAGCAGCTTGAGATAATGACAATAAAACAAACATGCCTTCGACAAGAAGCCGCCGAAATTACAAGCTTCTCCTGTTCCCCTGCCATGGCTCTCCCGACAAATCTATCCTGAGTCAATTTGTGGTAAACATTTAAACTATACTATAACACTTAGAGGTCTCAGCACCGCTTGGCCACATCTGTACACGTATGAGGCTTGTACATTCCTGATATTAAATTAATAACTTAATAAAATGAATTGCATCACTATACAACAAGAATTTCCTCCTTTTTAAAAATCGTTGTGCCAGCTCTAGCCTTGTGGTTAGGATACGGGACTAGTAATCCACCGGTTCAAATCTTACCACTGCTAGGTTGCTGCTGTTGGACCCCTGAGCAAGGCCCTTAACCCTCATTGCTCAAACTGTAAGTTGCTTTGGATTAAGGCATCTGCTTAATGCTGTAAATGTAAACTCTGACTAAAAAACCTGGCATTTCAAAACCCTATAAACATAATTCATATGAAACACAACTACAACTCTTACACTTACAATCTGGATCGGTGGGAGTGCTGGAGCCCATCCCAGCTTTTTGATGCACAGACCTATAAGGCAATTCAGGGACTGTGGGCGGAAATGCAGAAAGGACCTGGGTGGTCATACCAGGACCTCTTGCTATAAGGTGAGGGCTACCCACTTCACTACAGTGCTGTGGATAAATGTGTGAGAGTATTTATGTATGTATCTGCTACTGCATCTTATTTATTCTCATTTATTTAAAGCAGGGGTGCCCAAATAATTCCTTACAACGGGCCTCAAGTTTCTCTTGGCGATGGGCCACAGGTCAAAACTAAATGGTTATCTTATGTTATCATGTCTTTGTACATTTTTCTCGTTGATCTAGCTGCTACAAGTAAAACGTACATGGTCATCTGTTCATTTTTACCAGAAATTGTCCCAGCAACTTTTAATATATATATTTTTGGGAGATTTGCTTTATAAAAGTCTATTATAGTATGTAATATAATTACTGCTAGAATAAATTATATTCATAATATATTCCATTATAAGTAGTCCTGGTTACTAGTATTCATCTACATTTAGACAAGAACATACATTAGAAGTACCAAGTTTCCTTATTTAATAATTTTGTCTTGGGAAGTCCTTATTTTATGACGAGAAGGGTGGTGATGAATCCAGGTAACTGAAAACAATGGGTTTCATACAGCAATATTCTATTTTTCCCCAGTAAAGCGAAAAGCCGAAATGGTCCTTAACGGCAACCGCAAACATGCTTCACTTCCATTAGATAAAGAGCAGGTCAGAACCGCTAGTGTATAACTTTAAGCTCAGGTTAATCTGCTTTCACAAGTTTGAAGAAATGTCAGCAAATTAGATTAATAGCCAAGACGTTTAAGATGTCTGAGATGATGAATGAGATGTTAAAGTTGAAAACATTATGTGGAATGATAGAATGTAAGGTATGTCTGCACTTGCCCAAGTCCTGTGGTAAGAATGGAATTCTGCAGAAGTCAGAGAGCATCGATCGCACTTCCTCTTCAGTGTTTCTTTTTTATATATAAATTAATGAGCAATTCAAAGTTTCAAATTTTACAGCAAATGTAATGTACTTAAAATCAGTTTAGTACACATTTTTGCTGCTTAATATTCATCCTGCATTTCCCAGGCCTTGGATCGCTCTTTTCTTATTAACTATTTTCCAGTTCATCTGAATTGCAAGAATTAAGCGAGAAATTTATTTTTATACAAAAATAATAATGTAGCTTAATTTACTTTGTAGTTTAGATAATTCCAATATTTAAGATTTATTATGTTTATTCATGTTCATTTAGGATGACTATGATAACACATTAAAACATTAAAACTGTCAGTTCAGCATTGATCTTGCATTCATTTAGAATGAATTAAAATCATTTTATAAGCCAGGTACACTTGCATATATCAAAAATTTGATTTGGTGTAGAATTCATGTGAATAAATATAAAATAATACAGACAACTTAAACAATACTGGTAACGATACAAACAAATCTATACACAATTAAATATGTGTTTTAGTAGCTTAGAATGTAATGTGTCTTATTTTAAATCTGTCTAAATTTATCAGTACACAAGTCTTTCTCTCACTCGCACACACTTGCACTTCATGCTATAAAAGATTTATTATGAGGCATAAAGATGTACCTGGCAAACAGTGAGAGCGGGTGATTAAGTACAGCACTGTAAATGTCACTTGTTTTTAATTCTATGGCAACAAAGATACTATTTTTATTTTTTATTATTTTGTTGCTAGCATCCTTTCTTAGTGGCTCAACCTTTCTGTTTTTAAACCGAAAGAAACAAAGAAGAGAACAAACCGATGAATAAATAAAGCCACGGTATGAACTATTAATTCTATATTAAAGTTTATTACAGCCACCAGTTACTTGATGAGATCAGTGCATTCAACCATAACGAGATACATTTAAATCAGCATATCAGAAGCTACAGAATTTTTGATTGCTGATTTACAAGAGGGTGAACAAAATAAAAGACAAAAACTAAAATGATTCCGCCACCAACAGTTCTGCAAGTAAAAAAGTTAGCCATACTGGTTTGGGAAGACAAGGCAATCGTTCCAGTCCTGTAAGCCAACAAAGTGGTCTGATCTAATGTATCTAATGTATGTAATTTTTAGATTTAAACAATGATTGCTGGGATCTTTTAGTTTCTGACACTTTTGGATAACTAAAATGCCCCTAAATCCAATTGTTCCCAAAAACTAACACAACAGCGAGATAAATTATAATTTGAAACCATTTTTTTTTCAATACGACATACTTTTTATGTATTGCTGTGACATTCGAGGGTTCATAAGATTTTGAACAGAACGTGTGTGAAGGGTAAGGAACATATCCTGATACAGGTGTGTGACAGTCCATCACATGGCCTTACATGCCCTCTCATTACTAATTACCTACTATGTTGAAGCAGCCGGTCAAAAACATATCACACAATTAAGTTACCCTCGCCACGGCTGTGAACACTGCTGCTATGCTGTAATTTGTATCCAGTGTAACAAAGAAACACACAGCAGTAAGGTTTTGATCATGTGCATTCTTAAATGCCTTAAAACATCATGCTTTTGTCAGTCAGAGTTCCTGAGGCTTTTACATGTGATGATTTGCAACTGGCAGTCAATATTTTTAAGAACCATTCACCTTTCTCTCATCCCAATTGGTCTGATCACAGTGGATAGTATTTGTCATTTTGACATGGATGTTTGTGGATTGCATTAGCTCCAGGGTGGGGTGAGTATCTACAAAACTCTTAAAAAGCAGAAATAGGACAATTATTGCACTGACAACCCTGTTAAAAGCACTAACCCCTGAGGGTCCATTCAGTGATAAACCTGACCAGTCATATTGACAAGAGAAGGAAGGTGTTAATAAGGAAAAATCTTACAGAACAGAACAGATGGATCCTTTATTTAAGCACTTGAGGTGAGTGAGGAGTCATGTGATGCCACTGTGGGACAGTTAAAAGTTTTTTTTACTTCATTGAATATTAGTTCATGTACCTTTTCTCTGAGAGACATGGCCTGATTTAAACAAAGGCAAGGTGATAACTGGCCACCCCACAGACCAAATCATCATGAGCTTCATGAAATACCAGGAAATTTAAATGTTCTCATTACCTTTGGGTAAGAGAATTATTATTGGACCAGTTAACCTCATAACAATGCTCTGATGTCCAGGTCTAAAATATGTGGGTAACAACTGTAGTTGTTTCAAAAGTCAACTACAGTTTGACAAATTGACAGACTTGCGACTATGAAGCCCCATAAACAGAGGGGTCTGATGCACAGTCCCCTTATTGCAATCTTACTGAGTCACAGTAGCCCATCTGCTGGTCCGTCCCCCTAGACATATTGTTCTCTTGGCCATCCAGCACCTTGTTAATGGTTTGTCCCTGCTCTCACCATTGTAGGTGGGTACTCACCACGGCTATCTGTGAGCACACCTTACTGCCTCTTACTGTCTTCCCGGCCATAACATGGTCTCTATAAAAATGCTTAGGTCAGGACCTACTTGTATGTTCCGTTTAACATGTGTAAGGAATGATTTATCAGCTCAACATTTTATAAATACACCCTAGTGTGACCAGATCAGTTGTAATGAAACACAACTGTGTATGTACTCATCACAGCTGGTTATATGGTCAAATGAAGAAAATAAGGTGCAGTTGAGAGAAATGTTTGACAAAATACTAAAATGTTGGTAAGGCAATAATTGTGACACATTTCATCAAGTCCTGCAGCCATTCTGCCACCCAATCCGAGTAATAAACCAAATCTGGGTGAATTTCCCATGAATAAAACAGTTGTTCTTGGAAATGTGCTTACAAAGCTGGTAAAGGGCACATAGAGCAAAGTTATAAATATATCGTATAAAGAGTCATACATCTCAGTTAAGTCTCTTACTCTTCGCTGTTCCACAGAACACAATGTGTTTCTCTTTTAGGAATGCAATACAGCATGCAAATCAATCAATGTATGCTCAACACACCCCACACAATAGGGGCAAACACAGACCTTTCACAGCCTCATGTGCATATCATCTTTCTGCTCTAGGCCAAACGGCCTCTCCTAAAGCAAGAGCATTGTGAAAGTTCTCTTTTTTTCCATTTTAAACTGCAATGCCCCATCCAGAATCTAAAATAAAGAGATAAGCTGCCCATATCACCACATGGTCTTTTGCGTATGTGCAGAGTTAATTACATTTCTTGCCTTTTACTGGGAATGATTGCTTTCATGAACAGAAGATCCATTTGAGTTCAGTCTATAGGTCTAGTTTTAAAACGTTATGTAAAATATTCCCCATAAAATATATCCTGATTCACTAATGACACATAAATTTAATGCTTTTATGGCTTATTGACCACCATTCACAGGTTAGTCAATGTAGTTACAGTTTGTGACCCTTTAAAATTGATCACAATTGTACAATGAATAATTAGGAAGAATTTATAGCCAATCCAATGTAAAACAAAAACAGGTTTAGCAATGTCATGATTTCTTAATTGGTCAATGTTGCTTAATCTAATGAAATGTAAATTGAATTGAATGAATGCAATTCAAGTCGTTTGAAACTCTCCACAAGCATCAGCTTCAGTTATGAGTACTTGGTTTTTAAAACAGCCCCACATTCTACAGTGGTCCCTGAGGTGACAAGGGTTTTCTAGAGTTTTCTTTGAACAAGAGCATTTCTCAGTGTGACCTCAAAGTAAATAGGTACAGGTTGATGTTTGGACCACCTAGGTCAATGATTATGATACTGGTGCATTATAAAGTTGAGATGTGGTCCCCCATCATCAAGCTTTTAATGGTTGAAGTGAAGATTCCGCTTCGATAAGTGCAGTCCTCATCAAAAGGACTTTAAAAACAGGGACAGTCTCATTGCTCTGAACAAGTACTGAATTGCATAGTTTAGTGTGCGTCATATTAGATAAAAGTTTAAGAAGGAAGGCAGAAAGCGACAGGATGGACATTCGGTCTTACTACATCACAACAAGTCACTAGAGAAAGGTAATATCCTGAAGATTACAACCCAGTGTGCCATCAAGGAAAAAAGTTCAATAATTTAGTAAATTAAGGTTCAGTGCTAAAGGCAAATAATAGCTTGGTCACTCTCTGGACAAATCGGTGATGAGAAAAAAGTAAGTGGCACAATAAGAGGGGGAGACCATTGTAACCCTAATTTTTTGGGTCTTTCCTACAGAGAAATTCTGAAGAAAGCCAAGGTGTCAGTGAGTACACTTTCTTACATCATCAAAGGGCTTTTGGAAACTGAGAAAACCTGAAGATTGTCTGGTAAACCCAATGACACAACAGCTTTAAAAAAAAATGGATCTCCGAGTTAACATCTTGTGTCATGGGAAGCTCACAGGACTTGCAACCTCGAGCTGAAGTAAGCCAGTCTGTCTCTGAACTGTGAGACGAAGACTTCGAGCTGCTGGGGCGGACAGGCCGAGGGCAACAAGGAAACCTAAATATCTAAAAATAATAAAAAAAGAAAGGACTGCTTGGGTCATGCAGCTTCACCAGATAACTACTGAGAACTGCATGGTCTTTAGATCAATGAGTTTCAAATCTTTAGTTCATCATAGAGTTTTGTGTAGCCTCAAGCAGGGGAAAGAGTTGCACACTTGGACACAGGAATCCTGACCCAGAGGTCACGGCAGCATCTCTTAGCTACATGCAGTACCCTCTGGTGTAATTATAGCTGGTAAAGTGCTCATCTTCGAGCCAAACAATGACCTGAAACATACTGTACATTCAGGATTTGTCCAAACTACTTCAGAAGAACAAGACAGTATCACATTATGAAATCACAGACATAATCAACATCATTTGAAATATACTGTGCAAGACATGGGCTGATAAGAGCGAGAACCAATCATATGTTAAGCCGTCTGTTTGGCACACTGCATACCAACTATTATATATTTTAAGTCATCCTTCCTTGTTACCCAGCTGCATTCCTATTACAAAACATCTGGGTTTAACTAAAACCTTATTATACTAATTCATTATTCTGATTGTTAAGTCTACTTAGAACTCTGCTGGTGTTCTTAAAACCGGTTCTGGATTTATTAGCTAGAATTGTAAGCTAGGATTCAGTTTTCAACTTCAGTGATTGTTAAACTGTGATGGAGACTGTGTTATCTTGCACTTTTAAGGCTTATATTGGCAGCAGCCTCAGTAGAGAGGATTCAGTTTTCACTTAGAGATCCAGGATTTAATAGCCTATTCCTCAAGACACCTTGGGAGACACATACCTGTAGTCTGGATGGTTGTGTAAGGACTTCAGGGGTCATTCCATCATAGGAAATCCTACATGCACTCGTTAAGTAAATCCAAAAGTTAGACTCACATAGACTCACGCTTGTGATCGGAAGGTTGCTGGTTCGATTCACAGAGCGGACGACTGAAGTGGCCTTGAGCAAGGCACCCAAACCCTAACAGCTCCCTGGGTGCTGTGGCTAGGCCTGCCCACCGCAAAAAGCAAATTGATAAAAAAGTTATAACTCCTAACACACTAACCAACATACTGATACCTGAGCCAACATTTGTAAAGCTGTGTGGAAATATTTCTTCAAAGTAATTAAGAAAAACATGTTAATGTAAGACGATACAACATTTAAAGGCACATCATATTTTAAAGCTAAAAAAGAAGACAGAGTTGAAAACATTTAAAATTGATCAGTTTATTACTCATAAATGCACTCTTAATAAAAACATGTTATTGTAACTAGTTTGACAAAACAGAGAACATGTTTTGCCACATTGTTCTTTTTACATAGACACATTAGCATTTATTAGCTGAAGCAAATTCAGCTCTGGCATTTATGAGAATATAAAGTCAAAGGCAGTGTTAGATTGATGAGGGTCGCTAAGGTTTGTGAATCGCTGTAAGCTAGCTGAGCTAAAGCGTGTGATGACAGAGCAGCAGCAGACGAGGTTTTAGTCTGTCAGACTTTGCTGCCTCAGGCCTCCCGACACACCTGCGCTTTGGGTTAGTGCACAGTCTGTTTTCTCAGACTGGGTCTCCGTGTGTTTATGGAGGGATTTGTTTAGGGGATTGGTAGATTGGATGAGCAGGAATTGCTGAAATAGCAGGTGGGAGCTTCTAGTGACAAAAAGTGCAAACATTTCTACTTTCACTCATTCATTCATTTGCTTATGTCCTAAAACACCTAAGTCACTTTTCTTCAACAACTAAGCAGTGGCTTAAAACTTAAAAGCATTTACTCTTTGTGAAGCAATTGAGCAACATCTAGATGAATGAGTTCGGTCTGTGTGCTTGTCCATAGTGAATCCCAGAGCATCTCAGTATAAACGGGTACTCTCTCTCTATAAGAGACTTTCTTTGGTGGGTGGATAATGTTGTTCCAATCTGGTTTGGGCGGGTGAGGGGGGGGGGTAGGGGGTAGGGGGGGGGGAGGTTAAAGAATAGATGGTGATGCACTCCTGACAGTTTGCATTGGCCAGCGTGTGTTTGAGGGACGTTTTTCCCCCTCTCCAATATCCAAACCACTGATCAGATTTATCCAACCGTTTCCTTTTATTTATTTCACTTTAAAAAAAACTGTATTTGTAGTTACAGTTTATTTATCTAAATAATGAAAGCCAAATTAGGCTTGATTCAAAATAGTTTGGAAAATAAAACCTCAGAAATAAAATTGCAATTTGATGAGTAGTGGGAGCGCCATCATTGAACATGAATTTGATCGTGCCTCAAGTGAATTGATTCCTGAATCGATTTGTGGTGTACTGTTACATCCCCAGCATACAGTGATCAGTGAAGAACTGAATAGGAACATTTTACATTCATCCTGTAAGGTGAAGTATTTATATTAACAAATATATTTACATTGCAAAACATCAACAAATATTCTAAGCTTTTAATGGTATTTGAATTTTCTAAGATAACATGACATTAGACAGTGTAGGCGAATCCTCCATCTAATGTCAAACCTCCTGTGACTGACTGTTATACAAAACTGGCTTCTCCAGAGCTGTGTGTAAATTAATTGACAAGCATGTGGGACTTTTTATTGAATTGGTGCTTCGTTAGTGGGTTGTCCTACCTTGCAACCCTAACCCAAGATGACGGACGATTGGGTTGCGCAGCAGTAAAACACATTAGCACACCAGACCTGACATCTAGAACTCGCAATTTCAGACATTGTCAGCTGTGTTACCGGAAGACTGCATGACTACAACTTAAATTTCATTACCTGATGCGGTTATGAGCACTGCTGGCTGCTCTGTGGTGCTTACACTAGGAGCTGTGGTGCATCAGCAGAAACACAACCAAGCCAATTGGAGATGACTACAGTCAGGACAATATAGTGATTTTTATTCTCTTCTATTCTGTAGCTTCGTGGTTAGGTAATCCAAAGGATGCTGGTTCAAACCGCACCACTACCATGTTGCTACTGTTGGGCCCTTGAGCAAGGCCGTTAACTCTCAATTGCTTAGACTGGTGGTATGCATAGCAGCATGAGGTGGTATGCCACATAATCATGGAAAAGTAATTAAATGCAATGAAAATTTACTAATAAAATCTGTTTCAAAGTGAATTATATTTTAATTAAAACTAATTGTAATAAAACTAATGTGTATTTAGTAAAAAATTGAGGGCTACGCAGATACCGTACTTCATTATGTCTGTATGTCACGCTCACCGTTTCAATTTTGAAATTTCCGAAACATTATCAGTAGGTCTTTAACTTCTGTCAGATGTTTAATAGTGAGAGCTTCCAGTGAGACCGTTCTGTGTGTTCTGCAGCAGGTTCCACACAACACTCCCGTCTTATTCATAAATAATAACGGCACTGTTCTGTGAGCATGCCGGGTTAGTTTACTAGTAACAAACGAGACAGATATTGTGGTTTATCTAATTAAAAGGACATTTTCAAGCCGACACCTCAATAAGCGAGTCGCAATTATTCATCCAGTTCAGTCCCGGTCATAAAATAGTTCAGTATGTACTTCATATTCAAATAGAACTTCACAGACTGGTTTGTTGTTAACTTTATGAGAAGTAAATCACATTGGTTAGAAGCGTCTCCTAAATATACTTGTTTTTAGTACACATATAACTGGTTTGTGTATCCTAGTGGCTAAGATGGCAACCAGCCAACCGGCAACACCAAGATTCGAACCAGCTGCACCACCTTGTAACTACTGATTGTTATATACTAAATGATCCCATTTTAAGTATTAACAATGAAACACGGCGTGTATCTATATAAGTTATTATACATTTAGCCTGTGCTATGGACCGTCTGTCTAGGCTCCAACAACATCGGTGTTATCTGTCTCACTCCCTTTCTGGCCCTCTGTCTCACACTTAATCTCTGGCTCAATCTCTTTGACTCCCTTTCCATGTTAGTCTGTCCTTCCTTTTGTCCCGTTTCTCTCTCTCTCTCTCGGTCTGTCTTTTTGCACTTATTGTAGTGCCCGAGGAGGACACAGACAAAGAATGTTTACGCTTCCCCTGCACCAGCTTTCTGACTGTGCCTCCCCAAGGCCATCTCCTCCACTATCATCACCCCCTCTCTCCATTTTCTTCATTTTTTTTCCAACACTCCACCCTAGCACTCTCTCCAGGGCTCTGTCTCACTCCTTCCCCTCTTTCTCTTGTTTTGCTGGATTGCCCCCCCCCCTTTTTTCAGCAGATCTGTTGTTTTCACTATCTCACACCCCCTTCGTATCTATCCGTCTTCCCCCCCTATTCCTTCCCCCAAGTCACTAACACCTCTACTCTCTCAGCTCCACGCTCCGTCACCCCGACACACACACACACACTTATGTACACATATATACACACGTACAGCAGGCAGGGCAAGTAATATACATTCCATGTTCCATTAATGACATTGCTGCAATCTGTCTTTATATAAGGCAGCTCTGCCTCTCAGTCATTTAAACACACCCATCGCTAGGTAACCAGCTGTCCGACCCCCACTGGATGGCACCTTGAATCAATCAATCAATGCTACACAGAGGGGAAGAAAACTAAATGAAATCTCTCTGAGGGCTTTGAAATAGAGTTTTTAAAATAAGATTTACCTACTTGTTTTAGGACCCTGATTCTGACATTCATAACATTTCATAACATTTTTAGTTCTTCCATTCAAATCTCAGCTATGCTACTACTCAGCCAGGCATCTACACAGACATATGGTTGGCTGTGCATCTGTAAGTGGAAGTCCAAGGGTTAAAACTGGTTCGTTCAGATTGAGTCACCTGCCCTGGGGCAACTGATCAAGGACGGCGAAATTACGGCTCTCTGCACACAATGCTGTCCGAATCGCTGGGAGGTAAAAATAAGCAATTGCTGTGTGCATCACAGAGGGGACAGCCTTCTCAATCAGGGATGGGAGTAGGAGCAGTGAAAGAGAAAATGTGAAGACTAGCTCCAAAGTCAATCCAGGAGTCCATCATGCTGCTACGAAGCACGTCCCTAGGATGACGTCGGCTCCACCATATTTTACTGTACGGATGAGATTAGCCAGGAGGTAGGTAAGGTGTGTAGTGGCTGTTTTTAGTTACCCCACATAGTGCATGTTTTGCTCCTATGTTCATCATGCTCCTCGGGCAATTTTAAGATATAGGGTTGTGCTATGCTTCTTCCATTTTAAGAATATTGAGGTCACTGAGGTCCTGGGAACACAAACATCCCAAACCCTGTTTTTAGATATATTCTTGCCCCTAGGAAAACCTTGATAATGGAGAAGTACAGATAGTTCCTAAGACAACACAGTAAAATGTGTGAGCTCTTATGGAACCCAGGTGTTGGTCTTTCCAAATTATGCCCAATGAATTCATATTAGATTGGATTCACGTTGTGCAGAGTTCAGGTACAGAGCCGATAAATGCATTTAGCACTTAACCAGAAGTGCAAACTACAGTATCAATACTGTAATACGGCAACAGATGGACCAAAACATTTTTAACTTTCACAACGGACCAAAAAGGATCACCACAAATGATCCTCCTGCTGGATTACAGGAACAGTGAATACAAACACATACTAAATATCAAATGATCAACAACGAAGACGCTGAGAAAACATGATAAAGTCTAAATTTAAATAGAACAAGTTTAAAGACAGTACGCTAAAGCATATACAAACTAGGCTACAGGTTAAAGGCAAAGCTTCCAAACATCAGCTAACTAAGGAACAACAAAAATGAGTTTGACAACTACACTAAACAAACACCAAGAGAGAACACACAACTAATACAAGCCCTCACTAACACCAGGCAAGACTACTGTGCATACGTTCAAGGAACCAATAGGGAGAAAACTATCCATTGTGCTTGTGCATGCCATTTTAAAAGCACCAGGTACAATGCTGTTTAATTAGGCTGTGCAGTACATGGTTACCTGAAGAATGTTTTGATGAGCAGGGGGAAGATCGGCTGATGTGAGAATAAGAGCATTTGTGTGTCTCAGTCGTTATGGTGGGTGGACTGTCTACTTATTAATTCCCCCAGAGCTGAATGATTGTGGAAAGAGATTTACACTCCACACTTTAAGTAGTCTTGTAAGATTATTACTCGTCACCATACCTAGTATCATTTAAAAATGTATTGTCCCGTATGACGCACTGTGCAATGTTTATATCAGACAGTAAAAGACAAGTCAAACTGTCAATCACTAAATACACTGCAGTAAGGTTGGCGAGGTCGTACCTAGACAAATTATTAAAAACATGCAAAGGCTCCGGTTCAGAGTCGCCACAGTGGATCATGGTCTGAATTAGCAGTTTTTAACCCAGGATGCCCTTCCTGACAAAACTCTGCCATTCATTTGGGCTTGGGACCAATGCAACAATGAACGGATTCATGAATCCTAGTGACTAGGGTCAAACCAGGAAGTTCAGATGCTCAGAGCTAGTGTGCTAGGGGAAAATCCCACTATAAATCAGATAGCCCAATTTGCTACCCATTACACTAGCTGCAACACAGGGGGGGGGGGGGTAAGGCAAAGGTAACAAAAACTTTCTGTATTCCTTAATCTACATTAACCTAAATCTTGTCTTCTCTTGGAGATATTTTGCTCTGCATGTTTTTCTTTAAACCTTGGTTCAAATGTTCCTGCTCCTAAGAAGGTTCAGTCATCGGTTTAAATCAATAAAAGCACTGTTCATTTCATAATACAATGTGATATATTTAAGTTTGATGCAATATTAAAACATACCTTCAGTTTTTGCCAGTGGCCCTTGAACGAGATGAACTTTCAGGCCCTAAATGATTTATTAGGGCCCCTCTAAAATAAAGGATCAGAAAGATAATTATTTAAAACATGAAGAAATATTAGAAGTCATCGGGGGAACCTAAATGGATATTTTCTTGTACATTAGAAGTCATGACGTCGTAAGAAAGATTAAGCTAATCTAAGTATATCCAATATGTAGCAACTGATGTAAACATGGAGCAAATTGTTGTAAATCACTGTGAGTGGTTGTGTCTGTGACTGTGGTGAGTGAGTTAATGGGTGGGTCTGAAGTATATTCCTGCCTTTTAGCGAATGATTTCATGTGGTGCAATTACAACCCTTTTCACAATAAAGCACAATAAGTAGCTAAATAGGAACTAAAAAAAATAATGGGAAAATCCTGAAAAGGTTTTTGGCTGTCTGACAGAGTTCTTGCTGTGGAAACATGTTCCACTCTGGGTCTACCATTCCTCTCACTGCTTAGCAGACATACAAAGCTAGCTAAATAAATGGCATGAATAACATGAGAATGTCAGAAGCTTTGGCTGTGCACCCGTGTTAGTTCACACCAGTCCGTTGGTACTCCTGTTTTCCAAAAAGGGGTCTATTAAAAGCAGGGCTGAGTAAGCAGTGGGTTACTGAAGGATATATTTGATTTAGGTATGTTTAAGGGCTTGGCAGAGCAGTGTGCTACACTGGGCTTGGCTCGTCAGTGACGATGCAAGGGATCAGCAGCTGGTGGGGGGTCTCATTTACACCCCCTTGGGAGTGCTTGATTGACAGCTTAACACACTCCAATTATAAAAGCAGTGTGACATGTTCCACATGCTTCTGAATCTCAGGCAAAGAGAAACTGTACCTCGGGGATAAAGAATAGGGAGTATAAGAGATGGGTACGGAATGCCTGTTAAGTTTGACCTCCACCAGTCCCAGTGGAAAAATGTACACATCGTGAAATGTCGCTCAGGCAACCTTTAAAAAAGCAAAGAAACAAAGAAATCTTTGGATGCATTGAATAGAAAAATCTAATTAGATTAAAAATCATAACAGTGTGTTCAAAGTCATATGTGCAATGTTTTCTGTTCCCCTTTCATCTAGAAGACAATATTAACAATGTTTCAAAGCTAAATATCAGACACAGCGGCACTCTGGTATTAGTGCAGGTTTTAAAACTCCCCAAGGGCCTCACAGGCTATTAAGCAATTTTAGTAGAACTGTATTATTATTATTATTATTATTATTATTATTTAGATTTTCCATATTGTCAGACTCTCCATCAACTCTCCAAAAATAAATCATCTTAAAATCAAAACACTGATAACTAAGCTAATGCGTTCTGTGAAATAACTATTTTAATAAGTTGCCCTAATACCCACAAAAATGTGCAAGTCAATAAATGGTGCATAGAAACCGGAGCCATAGTTTGACTGTGACCAGGAATTTCTCCATTAATAACCGGTTGAAATATCATCATGGCCTGATACATAAAGAACCTGACTCATGGACAGTTAGAGTTAAAATATTTGCGTGCGAGATATGATACATCAGCTTTCCATCAAATGCCAGCCGCTCCCTCTTTTATAATAACTGAGGCTCAGTGAAGCATGAGAGGCTTATGTGGATAGCCGTGACTACAGAGAAAGCATGCCTGTTGGGGAGGACTAAGGTCTGACTTTATTGACAGTAGATTTACTCTATTCACTCTGGATCACTTTGGTCCAGGCCTGCACATGATCATGTGATGCATCATCGGATGAATGAGTGGATTTAATATTAGTGCCCCAAGAAAACTACTGTAACTCTGTATATGTAGTGGTACTTGATTACAATAATAACTCCTTTAGCAAATTCCCCATCATCCCAAATAAAAATAATCCCCAAATCGAGCATTTCATAAACTCACTGAATAGTGAAAACAAGCAACAGAAAAAAGAAATTCTTGCTTTATAAATAGTTGATATATAAGAGATGAAATGGTGTCTGTTTATTTTAATAAACTAAGTAAGGAATGAACAAAATAATCTAGACATTAAATTAATCATGATGACTGCAGGGGTGGCACAGTGGGTAGCAGGTCCTGGGTCCACGTGTTTGTAGATTTCCTCCTGAAGAGATACAAAATTTTAATTGTTAATTAAGTACCGACTACAGACTGAACGTAAAGGATGTTTTAATGACAATGTAGATGATAAAATGGCAAATCAAGCATCAATCACTTAATTAAAGCTGGACCTCTTTACATCACAACTGCATGTACATGATTTATTGAAGCACTTACATTACTACTGCATGGAGAAAGATGGTTGTTGTTTTGCATTGTGTACCTAGTATTACTGCTACTACTACAACTTATAATAGTATTAATAATACTGGGATGATAGTATCAATGAGATGATAAAGAATGTGCTGTATTATAACCATATATATAGTAATAGCTACTACCCATGTTTTATTAAAGGAAGCTAAAAAGAAAACAATAAGTAACAACTTCCCCAAAACATGGGACAATAAAGTTGCTCTAACAGTTTCTTTGAACATTTTCCCCCATTTGGTTTGAAGTATTAAAGGATACTAAAACAAATGATATTCTGCAATAATAGTAACAGTAACGAGAACCACAATCCAAAAATAAAGGTAAATACAGTAGAATGTACGATTACGTCTAGGCATTCACTAGTGAAATTCTGAGCACACTCATCATGCAGTCACCGTGCCTCTAATTGTGCTTTCTACAAGAGTGTCCTGCATGATGAGACCCCTGCAAGGGCTTACTCCATCACTAGTGTTTGCTGAGGGGTTGCCATGGAAACTGCTCACTGTGATGGCCACTGCTGCGTGGGACTTTAATGAAAGACATGTTGGGGTGGGGGAGGAATGTAATGGTTTCTCCCATGCATTCTCCCATGCCACCATCATAACAACAGCAGAGATGCACTCCCCAGCAACAGTGCTGTGTGAGTGTGTGAGTGTGTGTTCATAGTTTAAGTAGAATCCTTTGTTTAGTGCACCATCACACACAATGATTCATTAAGACCGTGAGTGATTCATTGGGATAAAAGAATGGGCAGAAGAGCAAAAACCTACTCCTACAGACTACATCCAATAATTCATCTGGTCATTTGTTCACTAATTCATTTTTTACAAACTTATTTATCTTGGTCAATGTTGCTTTAACCAAAAAAGCCCCTCCTAGAAACAGTAGGTGCAAATTAACGACAGACCCTGGACAGTGCACTCCATCACAGCACATGCTCTCTAGTAATTGATAGCAGCCGGTCCACATTTTTTCAGAAGTTTAGGAGCTAAGAGGAAAACGCATCACTCAAAGATAAAACAGTGAGGAGAACATACAAAACTCCAACCACCCTTTAGCAAATATTTTTTTGTCCCCTAATAAACTGTCCTTCTTGGAACTGAACTGCATAAGGAGATAAAGGCCATACATCCTGCTAGTAATATAATTTCCTTGAATAAACATTAATCAACAGTGGGTGGAATCAAATCAATTAATTAATTCCCCTCTGTTCTCAGTCTTTTAAAAAATGAGCATGCTTTCTCCAGTCCCATGTGGGTTTCTCGTCCCATGTGAGTGTTTCGTAGGGCTGGCCCCGGACCCATATTGGCCCTAAATTACTGAAATAGACATCAGATCAGAAGAAACAAAAAAACCCACCCATTCTGGAGATCGATCACATTAGTGGATTAATCGTTGACACTGTTATGAGATAAATGAAACCAACCCTGACTCAGTCGTGTCCCGTGTCTACAGCTGGAAGATGTGGATGTCGATCAGACAAGATAGACCAATGAGAATCTGCAGCTCGGACGCAAGTGAAACCAAAAAATCCAGTTAAATCTTCTGTGTGGAAAAAGTAATAACATCAGCAGCATTTCTGCAGAACTGTGATGTTGTAGGTTCTGTATTTATTCCTTTCGTATATTTGCTTCTCAAACTGAATATTGTTATTTAAATAGCTAGTTTACCCATGGTGCAATGAGACATTAACTACTACTGCTTAGAACGAAAGTATAGATAGTTATTGGTATCAGCAGATCTGACAAAGTGGTACAGATCCAGCCCTGGTGTTACTGTGTTAGTATTTCCTCAGAACTCCCCAAAACATGCATTATGCAGCCTGACTGATTTAAATAAGAGAATGTGTATTACACTATAACTGTCACCACAACCCTGACCAGTAGGAAGCCGTTTATGAAAAGGAATGAATAAAAATTGTTTTTCAGTCTCACACATCATCATTCTTTCACCCCCAACCCACACACACTGTCATTTTATTACTGAATGAAATTTTATATTCACTAATTCAATTTGATTAAAGCTGCTCTGCTGCCATAACAATTACGAGCACATCTGCATTGCCAAAGCTCAGGTTCATAAATATGACAACATTTATTAAGAAAAATGAAAAAGGTATAAAGTGGCACTGGCATCATTGGCTAGTGTGTGTGCCACTGAGAAGCATGGGGACCTGGAATGGAACTCCATTCACTACAACCCTGACCATGATGTAGTGGTTAGTGAAAGTGTATGAATAAACAGATTAGTTACATAAAAAATGTTTGTATAGTCACTTGCTTTCATTTCCACACACACACACACACACACACACACACACACACACACACACACACACACACACACCGTACCCGCACCCACACACACAACTTCACCCTCACACACATGCACCCGCAACCACACACACAAACGCGCACCCA
>JAYDZG010000008.1:11530389-11540589 GCA_034509265.1 Microcambeva bendego | reverse complement strand
CCGATCTAGTCTCAGAACAGCAAACATGCTGTGTTCTCTAGCACAATTGTAAAAGAACGATGTTGCTTCATTAAAGCTTTTCTACTCTGAACTACCAACATGACGGAGTGCAACACTAGTCAAGTTACTATATAAATAGAAGATTGGTGGGTAGCATGGTAGCGCAGTGAGTAACGCTGTAGTTTTACAGCAAGAAGGACTTGAGTTCACTTTCCTTTCTGTGTAGTTTGCATGTTCTCCCTATGTTCTGTGTGAGTTTTCCTCTGGTTCCCTCATAACACATAAGGGACTAATTCAAGCTAATAAATAATGTGAATTAGATTAAGATTGGAGGTGTTGAAGATGTTACTACCAATATAGATTCTCTAACACAAAATATGAATATATCTACAAATAATGGAAATGTGTGTTGCTACCTGTCAAAGAAATGGACAACAAAATATTTAAAGTAAGCATAATCACTTCTGTAAAGCATGACAGTGAGTGCATCACGGCATGGCTTGCTTTGATACCTTAAAGCCAATAAACTTCATTACCAACAAAATTGTTATTAAAAATAATGGCCTTACAACTCACAATCACACTTAATTCAGTGACATTGTGCATACAATCACAGTGTCCTTATATTGAATATAACAGCACACTAGTGTTTCTAGTGACTTTAATAAAACCAGGTAAGAAGCCAAAAAATGCTAAAGTGATGTTAAACCAAACAGAAATAAAGAATAACTCCAATTCAATCCATTCACTTATTGTAATGCAGCCACTCACTCGATTTTCATTTTGAAATCTAGTCCAGTATTTAAAATGCCCCAGTATTTAATGTGCCTACAACCAACTTAAACACGCTTACCCAGCTATAGCAGTTCGACTCGCGCCACCTGCCAATGCCTTATGTTCCACCCCTCTAGAGCATCACCTAACATATGTTCGCATCTTTAAGATTGCAAGTGCTCGAGGACTACCCGTCAAGTGTCTAGCTAACTACACAACATGTAATAACTTCAATCATGCCAGATGCTCTGCATTATAAGTTCAGCATGCATGTCTATTCCGTGGCCACGCCCACACATCTTCACATCACCTAACAGGGAGCATGGAGAGGGGAGTATATGAAAAAAAAACAATAATATACATGTACTTGCTTTTCTAAAAAGTTTAGCAGAAGAAAATGGACCCCATTCTGAGTTTTCTGTGAACATTTGATCCTCATTCAACTGAACCGGTTTGCCCATTGGTGACCATGAAGCCACAATCCCAACAAGTTCACCAATCCATAGATGAGATTTTCTACCATGGTGCCCAAAGCACACACAGTAGGAAATAGGATTCTCTCCACTCCAACCATTGCTGTGCTTGGGGTCTCAGATAGATACTACTGCAAATCTAACTGGAATTTTGGGTATTTATAGTTTTACCAATGATTACCTTTTATTGTCTATGAATGAATTTTGGCCTGAATAATAAAACAATAACAATAAGCTATCCTAAGATTCTCCCTTCCTTCACAGTGTCATAATCATTCTTTATCAACTGTAGTTAAGAGGTCATGCACTTTCATTCAATATCACTGATTATATAAATAAAATAGGGCTATTCATTTATTTAAAAAAAAAATCATAGAACAAAAGTCTACAAACCTTTCCATGTAGTGTATACTCAGTTGTCCTTTTGGATGGATTTGGAATAGATTTAGGCGCCCTAGTATGATGCATGCTGTTCTCCTGAGAAATTCCCCTCCACTTAAGCCCACTTGGTCTCTTCTGCATCAGGGGATAATTCCTGTCTTTAGTGTGCATTGTTGGCCTACAGGGGGCCCTTTTTCTGTGCTTCACCTCTGCCTTGGAGAGCATCACATTCACAGACCCTAGAGAAAGTAGAAATGGGGTGTATTTACAACCTGGTTAATGGTTCATTTATTTATCTTCAGAACTGTAGTTGAAGGATGGGAATACATGCTGGACTCATTGATTGTTGGATTAATTCGATCACAATGCTTAGTACACAATAATAAATGAACTTTTCAAAAGTTTCTCCTTGTGTAGATTTTCAACGCTGAATACAAGAGGGTAAAATTTAGCATTCCCCAAATTTCTTAAATACCTTTTTGGAAGTACATGGTATTTAGAAGACAGTATATCGCCTTTGTAATACGTTAAGGTGGAAAAACAATGTCATTGCATATCGGCTTTGGCTCCTACGCATTTTAAGCATGCAGTTTTCTGTTATTGCATTGCTATATTCTGCAGTAACCTTGTAAATAATTTATTTATTTATAAAGACAATTTACCTTGTCTGTCCTTCTTGCTCCTGGCATTCTGTCCAACAGCTTGCTTCGCTATGGAGGAAGGTCCACAAGATCCAGGCAGCTGTGTTTTAAAAGATAGATTCTTGATGTCCTCTGGCACTTCTTCGATATCATAGATGCCATCATCTTCCTCCTCTGTGGAATAAAGGATCGACTAAATGGACTGACATTCTGAGTGTGCTTTAATACTCTAAGGGTATCAGAGAGGCAATTAGTGTAAAAGCCCTGCAATGATACTTCTCGATGAATGATTTGTTCAATACTTAAGAGGGTTCACATTAGGGGAGCCAAATGTGGCTGTACTTGTCAACGTTCACAAGACCTGTAGGAGGCCAAGTCAATGACAGGTTTGACCACTAAGCATGTATTGACCACCCACAACTCTGTAGCTGTCCTGTCCCTGGCCCTAAACCACATACACACATGTTTAAGAGTCACGGATCCGGACAGGCATTTGCTCGCTGTGGACGACGTGTCTCACATAGAGCAGAGATGGCACGGTGGTAAGTGTCGAGTGTCAACACAGTGCCAACACTTCTCACTTACACTCATCAACACTCTTGCATGCCTGTAATACGTAAAAAGGATAACCTGTGAGGTAATTAAAATATCGCTAACATCAGAGCTGAAACCGATCTAGCTCACGTTTACATTCATTACTTCAGTCTCATACGTGATTTAAGGATTTATAAAACCGTTCAGCTGACTACTTCAGACTATTTGTTTGAAATTCTAAAAGCAATGGAAGACCAGGTAGTTTTACAGCTCAGGTTTTAGAGACAGGCCTGAATAGAAGTTGTTAATATATTTTTAACAGTCTGACAGAAGAGCAGGGATGTCAAAGGTCTGCTGGTCTACATGGCAGGATACATCTCATTTTCTCTTCAGATAGATCAGACCGTACCTGGCTCGGACAACTCGCTGTCATTGGAAGAGCTGTCCTTTCCTGTCACATCCAGCTTGGAGTTGTTTAGCGGCCTGGTGGGTACCATCTGCTGCGCCCGGTTTTGCATGTGAGAGGTGGCGTGGTCCAGGTTAATCTTTGCCTTCCGTCCTCTCTTCATCATTATTCTTTGCCTATCTGAACTTTGAAAGTCTCCTGTCTCAGTAATCGCTGTGGAATTTGTACAAAAAGCTAATCAAAAACATGACATTTGTTATTTCAATATTTCCATTAACTACTTAATTATGAGTTGAGGTAGGCCCCATGAAACCTGGTTGTAAAGAAAATACATCAGACACAAGGCATCAGTCCAGTTGCTCTCAATCCATGCCCGTCTTCATGGACATGAAGTGTAAGGAAGCTATGAAGCTTTTGAAGCTATGTGACATTCACACTACTTGGTACACCACTGTGATGCTCATTCATTACTCAAATAAAATTATTGATAGAGTCAATGGGGGGAAAAAAACAAGTTGCTCAGTGGCCACACATATTCAAATACCTATAATACATTTTATTTGGAGTGTTTGTTATGCCTGTGCCACTGATTAATAATAATACTATACATACATTACATTTTAAATATAAGCTGTTTATCAGTTGCAGAACCTTACTCATTACTGATCAGTAGAATCACATATTTCACATTGAATGGTTTAGTGGAATAATGTGAAGCTATTTTAGACATCTTCCATTCATACGCACTGTCAGATATCTGTCAGTTTACTAGAAAAAATATCTGTTTCTGTTTTTTTGTCTAGTGTTGGCAGTTAACACTGAGGTTTAATTCTTTGTTTTGATTTTGTACGTATGTGTACCTGTGTCACTATGGCGTCCCGTTGTGTTACCATGATTATGCTCAGCAGTGCTGTCTGTCCTGAATCCTCGCTTGGTGTTGGCCTTCTGTTTAAGTTGGGCCATCTTGGAGCCCAGCAGTCTTGGCCGGCCTCTCTGTCTACAGGGAGCCTTTGTTTAAAAATGGAAAAGACAATAAGATGAAGAAAGTGTGCTGGGATATAACAAGATAGAATTTATAATCGGGAGGTAAAATGTAGTAATAGTTTGTCGCCGAACGCACATTTTCAAGATCTTTCTTTTTCCTTTCAGATTTAAAACACCTGACTGGTGAACTTGACATGGTTTACTGTTCTATTTACTCTTAAGGGATAGATGGACCACATACCTGTCCGGTACTGATGTGATAGGTGTTACTGACTGTCCTCTTTTTCTTTGTTTCCTTGTCCCCTCCTCCAGCCAGCTCCTCTTCTGTACCAAGAAGGCCTGGCCCTGCTCCCACCAACCTGTCCATCAGAAAGGAGAGAATTCATACTTTGGTGGTGAGCAGGGGATGAAAAGGAGAGATCAGAGGAGAATGCAGGCCTTGCCTTCTCTCTGCGTGGCTTTCTAATAACCCTCTTTTCAGCCTTTGATGAATAGAGAGGCAGGGGCCCCTTTTCCTGGTGCATGCTTGAAAAATTGGGATCTAACAGCAAACAGGGAAATATCTGACCAAAGCACCAGTTGCGGAACCTTCCACTCATAATTTTGTTTGTTCTTTCTTCTCTCTTGTTTCTCACTCTCTTTTTTTCACTTTTTCCTTCAGCACCAATGGTTTTAGGGGTTTGGATTCCAGCATTACATTAATCCCCCTCCATATTATTACCATATCAATGCATCTTTTTTCTACACAAAGGCACACAATTCAGTGGCCTTCGGCAGGGCTACTGAAAATGAGTGAGTGAGCGAGCGTGTGTATGGCTGCCAGCCATCTACAAGACCTATTAAAGTGAAATTGGGTTGGTCCTACACACATGCCGTGCGGCCAATGCTTGGGCTCTCGTTCTCGTTTTGTGCGTGTCAATGTTTTTTTTTTTTATCCCTGAGCAGCAGGCAGCCACTTCAAAGCCACCACAGGCTTGCCTTAGTCACTGCTCAGAGGGCTGGGGTGGCTTGTCAGCCAGCCTGTCAGTTATGCTAGATTGATTGGCGGGCAAGTGTCAGAGGCTATAGTGGCATGTTGTTGGTGAATGCCAAGCTGCTGGCAGAGTGACAAACAGACAAACTGTGGCAATAGCCTATACACGAAGGCTTTCTGTATACACTAAACATCAAATATGCTCTCGTGTTCACCGAATAGCAGCATAATATGGTGAAATTGTACACTATGTGGCATAAACAAGAACTTGTAACTAAAGGATGAAACCGTGTACGTTTTTGCATGATCAATGCAATATGAAAGGAATCCATGAGATGCCCCAGCATTCTGTGACAATGTCAAAAAGAATGATCGGTCCCCTTCTCTGGGTGGAAAGGGTGGCGTCCGTTTTTTCCCCCCTGTCAATCAGGTAAACACTGGGTAATCGTGTCCATATGCCAGCTTGAGTAAACAGAACAGGGTAGGCAATGCTCTTTAGCAGTTATTTGTATTTTCTTTGTTATAAGCCATGACTGGCTTCATGCCTGTCAGAGTAAGCCTGCGGAAGCTCGTGTGTAGCAATTCAACATGACTAAATTAGGGCAGAATATTGAAAACAAAAAAAGGAATGAAAAAAAGATGCATTTGCATAACACTATAAAATATCTCAGAGGCACGGCAGAAAGAAATTGCAAGCATGAAGATATGCATGCACCACAGGCCACATTAACTTAAACTGCCTGTAAGAAGCACAGTGTCGGCTGTGTTGTGCATTTCATTTCCAATAATCTTGTAGCACTGACTTTCACTTCTTTACCCTGGCTATTGCTGTCAAATAGTATCAGTGTCCCCTGTAACTAAAGCCCATGCCTAAGCTCCTTCACCCAAGAGCCAGAAGGATGCATAAAAATGAAAGCCTGGAGAGTCTGCAAGTAGATACATGACCAGGACTGACAGAACAATGAAGAAAGAGCAAGGTAAGCTATAGACAAACTGTTTCTTTCTTTTGCTGACAACTGATATAATAAAACTAATATTTTTCTGTTTCTCTCTTAACTGCTGTAACAAGTTAATTTCCCTGGGGAATCAATAAAGTTTTATATTATTTTATCTTTTGCTAACAATGTATATGGTTTAATAAAATGTACGTGTTTCTGGTTGCTTTGCAGTGTTATCATTTTTAAAATTGAAATAGTTTCTGGATAGAAATATTGGATTAAAAATATAGTGTCTACATTCTGATGATGTTCATCCATCATGATTGATCATGACCATGGATGGCTTTGTGGTAAGGTGCGAGTCTTTTAACATTACCAATGATGATGTTTTAAAATATTGTTAACCTGCTCAATGAATTACAAACACCTTAAAGAATTATTTAGCATTATTAGATTCAGAGATTATACATGTCTGTCAAAAACAAATGACCCGGTATACATCATCAGCATTCTCTCTCGACAGCCCCAAACAGCCCTGCCCCCCACATTGTGCCGAGCACAGGAAAGGTAAGAATAAGTGAGAGAGAAATGTGAGAGACCAAGCTTCAGCATCCAACCTGAATGGAAAGAAGAGTAGAGTCACTGAAATAGAGAGAGATGGAGGTGAGATAATGAGACAGAAAGAAAAAAGTACATGGATAGAGAGAGAGAAAGAGAGAGGTGGGGGAGAATTAGTCTAGTCCTATGGGAGTCTGTTTGCCGACCTAAGCTTCAGTTGTGGATCGATAGACACTAACCTCTATCGACCTGCCACCGCACTCAGGATTGATGCAACATCACACCCTGATACCCAATCCCAGTACCCCAGCACCCCTGAAATGCCGCCTAGAATCCTATACAATGCTAAGAAAACTGAACACTAATTACCCTGCAAATGCCTAAAGTAGGCTGACTGGTCATCACTGACCTAAGAACATACATATTCATACACCCCAACAGAGTGCAAGGTCAGTCGTGGAAGGGCACACTTAAATGAAAAGCGGTTAGGGGCCTCGAGTCTGAGCAGTGCTGGGATTCAAACCTTTCCAGCTCTCAATACAAAACCAGTTGAGATAATAGACCAGTTGCTTGCTATCTGTCTCAGGACCAGTCAGGTCTTTTTCGGGGGTTTCTTTAATATTTAAAAATCTTTTTAGCAGTCGCACCATGAGTCAAATTCTGTGCACGATGCCTGAAATAGCATTTTGTAGGATTCCAGAGGAAGTTTGTGGCTGTGCAAAGAGGGAATTTTCCTCGACTGTCTACGTGTACTGTATTTGAACACAGCGCCAAGCATCAACCTCCCTGCAAAGCCACAGCGGAGCGGGTCACCGTGGAAACTCAAGCGTAACTTGACACCGGCTTTGGAGACTGATTGTTTGGGCTTGTTGAGTGCCATGAAGGGGCTGCCTATTAAAGCCGAGTGTGGAGCGAAGCTGACAGAAACCACCAGCCCCCTTCGCAGCCTGTCACTACCCGATGGCAACCTTCTGACCCGCTGACCCTTGGCGACCCTCCCAGCTCTAGTGTCAACCCTGTGTCACATTCTTTCTGTTAGCAGCAGAGCGGGTGGGAACGCAAAGCGTGCATGTATTCGTGTGTGCGTGTGTATACAGAGGGGGTGGGTGTCTGAGACACACCGACGAAGAATTCACGGCCCCCTAATTACAAAGGATCTTCTCCTAAGAGAGGTCAGGATTACATAGTAATGAGATTCAGAGCAGCAGATTGATTAGAGTGCGAGGAAAGAGAGGAAACGAGAGAGGCAGGATGAACAAGAGTAAGAAAGTGTGAGCAGTAGCGCTAGTTGAGTGGGTTGTAGCTTTTTTTTTTATTCCGCTGCATTGATTGTCTTCATGGTAGCATAATCAAGCTCTGGAATATTTACCTTGCTTCTCAGCATAGCAATAGGGTTCAAATTTGAGGGGGCAAGACTTCACATGCTAACAAACTCCCAATTTCTTTGACACACACAGCTAACCACATACATTGACTTTTTGATTGAATGTTTTGATTAGACAATTTGTTACATTTGTATTTGTTGAATTCAATTGTTCTAAAACCAAAATAGAAGTAGTCAGTGATAACAAAACAAAGCCCCAAGGCTTATTTCCATCGTCGTACCTGCATGGTAATGCTATTCCTCACAATATGCAAATACCTGGATGGCTCATGATCTCTTCATGTCATGTGAATGGTGTGCATCATCATCTATGCTAAAGTTCATTCTTCTGACAGACGTGATTCAGTTTAATGTTGCTTGTTGTGGGCGGCTGAAAGTGATGCACAAAGGGGACAGCAAAGAAAAGATTTTACTATCAAACTTGCTGTGTAATATTTGAGCACCCCATGATTGGCTCTCCAGCATTATTCTATGTCTAATTTTCTCATTTCGGAGACCTGGACTATGTCAACTAGTCAATAACATCATTAGACAGTATTGTGAGTCTTAAAATAATTAGTTGCAAGGCCTTGAGTTGAGACCAAAAAATAAAGATTGAAAATGAGAATAATAACAGCTAAAATAACTACTAAAGTGTTTCTTGGTTGCGTTCCAGTTAGCGTCCAAATGCACTGTAGAGTCTACAATAGTGTCCCTTGTTTTTAATCTAGCTAGTTCCTTGGTATGGAAACCTCTAACCACAGTGACTTATCTGTTATGTATTGACATATGTTGCTCAGTAGTGAAGATCCTGGACTGTTGATCAGAGAGTTGAGGATTAAGGCCTAGTCACAACCAACTTGCCAATTTTTGGCCTTTGCACTGGGTTCTTGACCCCAAGTTGATAAGAGTGCATCATATCTGAATTGTTGGTCACTGTAGAAAAAAGTGTCTGCCAAATGAATTATATCTGATACAGCTGACGTCATTTAAAGCCCTTAGCTTCCTGGTGTGCTTGGTTGGGATGAAAAATAAGGACTTGTCAGCTTGTCAGTGGTAGCACCTTTCTCACCTTTGTGAATTTACTAATGTGACAGTGATTTTTGTTTTAAAATCTAAATGTTTTAAGCTTAATCCTGATGACAAACATATTAGTTCTTAAATATGCCTTAATAGTAAATAGCTTGATTATGCACTTTTATGTAAACTGAATACAATTGAAAGGTCAATAAAGGTTAATAAATTAATAAATAGGCTTTTTTATTGTTCCTAAGCTGTTAGTGAGAGAGAGAGAGTGTGTATGAGAATGTGAACAGGAAGCTAGTTGTCAGTGACACCTAGATCTGAGTTCTGTAGCAATGTCTTGATAACCTGTCAGCGATCTTACTCTTGCAATAACCTCTGACCTTGTGTAGCCTTTGTCTGACATCAAACATCTACACACCACACAAGAAAGAAATGGCTAGAGAGATACAGTCAAAGAAAAATCTACAGTTGTGGAATCTTATATTACTCCACTGCCATGAAAAAAATTATTGTGACTAGCGGGGCTGCATTTGTTCCATGTGTCAAGACACATCCAGAGTACATCAGGCCATAAAGACTGTCAGAGTCTAAATAAATGCACAGGCATGACAGAATGAAACCCGATTTATACTTTTTTTGCCTGAGCCTTTGATGTTGCCATCATACTAACTAAAATAGAACAATTAAAATCTGTTAAAGCATAAGATTACGCCCATTTAGATTTATCTTTCTATTAAACAATTGCTTAATTTGCTTTACAAAATACAGATCCACACACAAACAGACATGGCGGACGTGATTATTAATGGCGAGAATGAATGGGTGTGAGAAAAGCATGTGTAATTAAGCTCCAGCTCCTGTTTCTCATTAGTGATTCACTCATCAGCTCGGTCCATAATAAAACAACAGTTTTCTTAATCATGCAGGGTAAACCGGTTTAACCGAGTTTATCAAGCTGTCTGTCGCCAGCGTAAACAGGAACGTGTCTCAGAAAACAAAGCACATTTATCACAGTGATAACATTCCTACCTTGTGCGGGCATTCGACCACGTCGTTTTATAAAATTAATATTGTTGGTGCATCAGGGTTTAGGAGGAGTTGAAACACTTGTAGATAATCAATGGAAGTTGTAAAAATGATTAATGAAGG
>JAYDZG010000008.1:11509943-11530289 GCA_034509265.1 Microcambeva bendego | reverse complement strand
GTAAAAATGATTAATGAAGGGCTCTTTGCACTGATTAAGTAATTAGTCTGCCCTGTTTAAACCGATCCAAGCACTTGAGAGTCATTTACTTACATACAGTAAGTCACGGGGACTGCTTGAGGATGCTGTGTTTACTATGCCAGCAGTATGTCATGCTCTCGTAAACCACTTCTAACTGCATGTTACGCTCAAGTACGTGGATCTGGGTAAACTGAGCTTATAAAAGTACCTGGTGTTTATCATATCAACAGGATTACCAGATACGAACACCATTATGTAAAGGTTAGGCAATGCTAGGACGCCGGTTTTATTGAAAAAGATAAAAAGCCAAGGCAGGGTGGAAGCACTATGTATCAAAACTTCATATTTGCAATAAAACAGTATTGTGTACTGTGACTCTACTTGTACTGGACTGTTTATGAGAGGAAGAAAACAGCATAAAAAACTGGGGAAAACCGACATGGCAGAGCATCAGTTTCAAGATTTTTTTTGTGATTTGTATTTTAGTCAACCTCAAATATACTTTTTATTAAAGTAAATTTGGCAAATAAACAATCCAACCTATTAAACTGTAACAAAGGTTTATATTCTTGGTCGGAAAAGAGAAATGAATGATCTGAGTTAGCACTGGACACTAAACAAGTGATTGTTATTATTGTTATAACATTAACCAAAATTTTACCTTCTCATATCATGATAGGCAAATTAAGACCATGCAACTATGGTTTACCAGGGGACGTGATATGCATTCCATTTGCAAATGCATTGAATGTGGAATATTTCTGATAGTAAGCACGTGTGCCTGCTTTGTAGCCCATTTTCCAATGATTTTTATGAAACTGATACATCAAGCAAATTCTTATTCGGTGCAGACATTGAATATGGTCACGTGCAGCGTATGTGAAACAGAAAACAGAAACTCACTTGACCCTCTTAATGGTATCTGTAGGGGCGGGTGTTGTGGGGGTGGGTTTGCGCTTTCGTGGCCTTCCAGGTCCTCGACGGGCAGGGCTTCTCGAGGTGTCTTCATTCCTATGAACCAAGCTGTTTGTCAATCACTCTATTTCACACTAATATTTGTGTATAGAGGGTTATACTAAGCTGCATTAATTGGTAGTGTGTCCAGGGAAATAGGCTTAAGGTGGTTTTGAGGATTTAACCTACTGGTCAATGGTTTAAATACAAGAGGACACTACACACAGTGGGTGGTCTACACTGTTGTGTTTGAGTGCAGAGGGGGAAAGGTTTGGATTAGAAATGCCTAGAAGACTTTGTATGGGATGCAGATTGGGCGTTTGTGTGTAACATTGTGAGGGTGGCCGGTCACTCACTGGTGGTCATGTTTTCTCTGTAACTTGGCCAGCTCCTTCTGTTTTTCCTTATAGCATCGCTGCAGCTCTGCCAGCTGTACTCTCATTGCCAGCTCCTCCCTGTCCAACGTCTCCATTACACTCTTCACTGGACATACCTGCGAACCCCATCACACATAGATTAGCCAATTTACAGACACAGCCTACACCAGCACATCTGGGACAGCTGCTATGTCTCAATACCAAACTGGAATCAGCGGTTTTGTTTTCAGGATAAAATATGATGTATAAATACTTAAGATGTATTCAAATCTAAAAGTTCTACCATTAGTGTTATTATATAAGATGATGTATGATGTTTTAAGCTTGTCCTTCTAAAGAAACATAATTGAATACTCTCTCTGTCACATAATTCGAAATGTCAACTTATTTGGGCCAAAAATGGTAAAAGTGATACTGGTTTATAACTGCTCTGCCATTTGCTTTGCACTGTTTCACCAAAAAATTACAATCATACAAAATTGTCTAGAAGAGGAAGAGAGTGGACGGTGTTACCGGTTCTCGACGCGGTGTCCATTTCCACTTCCTGCGCAGGTTAAGTGTTCGACGCAGGGGCTGGAACGAAGCCGTAGAGTTGATAGGAGCTACTTCAAGTGCTCGTGCTGCAGCAAGGGTGGCCAAGCTCTCTAAATCGAAGGCGAATTTTTCATCTCCTGCTTGGACACAAAGTTAAAACATCATGGTCATAAGCAAAACTCCCATTAGAGGTAACACAGAAACCTCTCAAAAGCAAAAAAAACCCAACATGTTTATCTTCTTCATCTACAAGAAAACCATAAAACCATAAATAAGTGACCTCATAATGTGGGCATGTCTTATGCAAATGTAAATGTGAGAGGCTAATAGCACAGGAGTGGCAAAGGAAAAAACCCAGAGAAAGGAAGAGTAATTGTATATGTAAGGCAGAGAGCAAAATAAAGAGCAAACAGCCTTGCCTGTGAGCACGAAGTTGTTCCCTGCCGGCACCTTGTGCTTTCAGTCGCTGAATGAGCGATGATGATAGCTATTAACCAGAGAGCTTATCTCTGTACACGAGGCCTAGATGCCAGGAGCCATGTTACACAAAAGAGAGAGAGAGAGGGAGAGGAGAGAAAGAGGGAGATGAAGGGGGGATTTCTTTACATTTATCTCCGTCATTAGGGCAGGCGACACGCTCACAGTCTCCACTCGGCAAATGAGCCTTGAATATTCATGACAGCCCAAGCTTGCCTGGGGACACCGAGGAGACTGTGCACGCACTTTGCATATGCACGAGGATCCGAGTGCGAACGAGTGAGAGCAAAGATGCCGAAAAATAGAGCCCGTGGGGTTACAGCAACACAGAACGACATGGACTTCTAGTGAAAAAGAATGAGAGAGAGAACAGGGACTGAGGAGCCAAGGAGAGAGACGTAAGAGAAAAGGGAAGGGGTAGAAGAAAGGAAGGCAAAGCCCGAGGGTGGTGGGTGGGAGCCAATAAGAGGTAAAGTGTTTATTGAGCCATCTATTTATTCTCAAACATGCCCTCATTACTGACATGGAAAGAATCCAATTCCCTCTACAGAGGGGAAAAATGGGGAAATCCACACTCAAGGCACTGGCACACTGGTGTTTGCTGGTGCAGGAGAAAGCATGGGGTTAAAGTTAAAGATCTCTATTTAACTGAAAAAGCCAAAATCTAGCAAAAGTCCAAACATAATCAAAGCTTTTGTTTTGACTCTGGTCCAACATCTTCGAGTGTGTTGAAAGAATCTAATTCTATATTAATTTGCATTACAAATTCAATAAAAGTCTTCAGCCATCTTTGGATGTTTGTCGTCCATATAAACAAAATAATAAAAAGAATACAAAAGGTCCCAACTTTTCTAAACACGAGGTTTGTAGATGAATGAACATAGAAAATGAATTCAGCATCTTTGAGAACAGTAAGGAAAGTGCTCAGTTGGCACAACAGTAAAACAAGCTAACCAGATCTAACTAAGATTTAATCTCGGCTCTGCTACTAACAGGAATATAATTGGCTCGTCGGAAATGTAAAGAAATTACATTTGGTCATGAATGTTCTTAAATAATTGTTGTTTTTGAATAATAATAATAAGAAGAAGAAGAAATCACATAAACACAGAATAAACTGACTTACCTCTAGTGTTCTGTTTATGGTCTCTAAAACTACAGAGCTTCTTTAACAGCTCACAAAGTACCCTTTAATAAAATTTCCTTTTTACCCCAACCTGATCCTGCAATCCTTCCTAATCTTATTAAAACTTTTAAAACACAATATCAATATTAAGACACTATTCAAACACTCCTAATTGCCAATCAGAGACTCCAGTCATAATACCTAATCCTAATCAGTAGATTTTCATATATATTTTTGAGTTTTTGTCGAGTTACATACACACCCAGCCCTTTCCAAACCTACCCCTTATCTATTTCTCTCTCTGGTCGATTTGGTTTTAAACCCAGTGTATTTTTATCTTCAAAATATTGTGGTCTCTGAGACCCCAAAGAACAAGGCAGAGCAATCAGGACTTATAGAAAACATTACTAAGACTTTAGTATTACTGTTAAGCAAAAGAATTCCAGAGACCCTACAACAAATTTCCAACAGTTTTATAATAAGCAAAATACATATGCATATTTTCATTCAGTGCTTATTGGTCTCCATACAGTTACACATTTACACTGCACATAATGTCACATTTTTGTTAATCAGAATAAACCCACACAAAAGCTTTGTAAATGCTAAAGGCCTAAATAATTCTTCATTTTTGTTATACTGGATGCATTAAGGAATTCTAAACTGCAAGTTTAGTGTAAATAGAGAAGCACAAAATGCTCCATAGAAAATCGGCAAGTTTAAAGTGACTCTGACAATAATTGAAGCTAATTAGCCAACAAAAGCAGCTCGATCCTGAGAGACAAGATATCAGCTGTTTTTACCATTTCATTAAGTTTTCACAAAGACACACAGGCAGCTCTGCTAAACCTACTGCCCTTCCCATCCAGAATAAACCTTATAAAACTGATCAAACAGGTTGAAGGCAGAGGCAAAAAAAAGCACTCCCTCAGGATAACTCAATGGACACGCTCCAATCCACAAAACCCAAGAGGGAGGGATTCATATTATTATTGCTGCTTTTAAAGGTTTAAAAAAAAAAAACACAGCCCCCCTCCCATTCCTTTATGTTGTTTCTCCCATAGGAAACGTAGAACCCTGAAAGCCAGAGGCACACTTAATGTTTAGGCAGGAAGAAGACTTTCTAAGTGCGACTTAATGCTAATTGGTAAGTGTGTATGCGTGTACGCTTGTGTGTCTGAGAGAGAGGGAGAGAGAGAGAGAGAGAGAGAGCATAAATGTGTGTGTAAATTAAGAAAAAAGCTTGATGGTCAGTTGGAAGTGGGTCATTGTGTTCATGTGTGTGTGCATGATTGTGTCTGTCTTGGAGGTATGGAAGGGGGGCTTTGTTATCTTTCTTTACCACAAAGGACAGAAAGCTGGCTAGGCTGAAACGTTCTTTTCACACCTCTTTTTGCAAGCAGAAGCAAAACTAAATGAAAGATACAGGCGTCAGTCTCCCCTGCTGCCTATATCAGAGTGCTACAAGACCATGCATGCAAAGCACTGATGAGAAATTAAATCATACCAATGAGTAAATGTGTGATGCAGTTGCTTGCTATTTAAAAAATGAACTACCACAGTCACAGCGTCTGGTCTGTTTCTGCATTACAAAACCCTCTCACCTTGAACAACAAACTCAAGTCTTGTTGAAAATACCGGTGGTAAATTGGTTACTCTAAACTGCCCTTACATGCGAGTGAGTAAAGTCTGTGTCCCTACAGTAAATTGGTGCACCCGTCATGGTGGGTTCCTGCTTTTGAGTAGTTCTCACTATTTTGGCATTGCAGCTCATGTATGGCACACTGTGATAAAGAGAAGTAGATGCTTTGTGGCCAAATAAAAATGGCACACATTTTTTCTCTACTTTAACGTCTACTAAAATTTGCACTTGACATTTAATCCACAGTGGGACCTTGTAACTTGACGTTCCCTAAACTCAAAATTGTACCCGTACAGTTAACATTTACTTGTTTTTGTCTATGTATATATACACCAGTGTATTTTACAATTTCTAAACTTCACCATGTCGTGCTGCAACATTTGTGTAAATAAAAAAAACATTACTATTAAGGAACATTGTTATACTTCATTGCTGTTATTTAAAGACCACCTTGTACTTTTAAGTAACTTCTACTCTTCATCCCTGGGGAAGAGAAAGTATTTCAAAGACGAAACCAGAAATATTAGATTTTGTACCTCCACTCTCTGTACTCCTCACGTGTTGTAGCCTCTCCAGCTCAGCAAGCTCACTCAGTAGCTCCATGCCATGTTGAGGGGGTGCTGTGGGCACAGGCGCCACCACTGGAACAGCCATCTGGGCATCCCGTGTGGCACAGAGAGCCGCAGCAATAAGAAGCTCCAGACTCCATATACAGGTGCCAGGATACTGGTTACCAAGATCAGTGAGATCATGACAGGGAGATGAGGGTGGTGAAGACTGCGTAATCTCCATTAGTTCTACAGAATCACTGGATGAAGCACCACCACTATCCTCATCAGCTGTAGCTTGGCTGTACTCAGCAGAGTCCAGACAGTGGGCCCCATGGGAAAATGAAGGTACATCCTTGGATGGAACTTCTGTTTCTTGAGATTTGACATCATCACCAGGGTGTGTATCGTGGACCACAAAAACACTGGTTTGTTCATGGGAAGGTAAACTAGCTGTGTCTGTTTGTGGTTCCTCTACTAAAGACTGAGAATTTGGGCAGGGGGAGTTGAAGGGTCTGTGAAGAGTTAAAGGTGATCTAGGTGAAGAGTGAGATGCTGAAGTGGAGTTAATGTCCCGTTCTGGATCCACCTCTTCGTCGGTCACTTCAATTCCTTCCTGGTCATCATTCACCTGGGGATCCACCTGAACACTGTGAGTAGGGGATACTGCTTTCTGGCATACAGGCTCCTCCTCCACAATGGAAAGTGGGAGTGGCCTCGGTGCTGGTTCAGAAGGTTCTGCTTGTTCTGCCTCCAGGTCAGCATGCTCAGTCAACTGTACTTCTTGAGGTGATGGACTAGCTTTGTACCCCATACTAATAGTAGGATAAATGAAGTCCGGTGGGAGATCTGAAAAACATCATAACAAGAAAATTTTAATCTGAAACCCTAAAATTAAAGCCAACAAAAAAGTCAAAGAAACATGTAGGAAGGGGGCAGGTAGATCTAGCTAGTATTAGGGCTTCCTGCCACTCAAACACTCCTGCTATTAATAACTGACGTGATCACTGACAGATCTAAGAATTATGCAAATCTAGTGAGTGGAATATATATCCTCTCCAAAATATATGTGATTATGATCTTATACAAGGGCCATCGTTAAATCAACTAATGATGACCAATATGTGAAGTAATTGCTATTTTGAAACATTTCTTTTTAACACATATTAAGGATTTAATCTTAAGATTCTAACAAAAATGGCAATATAAAATTCAAAATATTTTCAATTTCCCTGTACCTGTATTCTTCTGCAAAGAAATTTATTACCATGCTCTATTAAAGCCATGAATAAATGAAAAAAAAATGGAGACTGGGCCTGGATGCTGTGCAAACTCCACTAGTAATCAGTCAAATCTGACACATTTGATACATTAGTATAGATGAAAAAAAAAAAGATTTCACTACAGTTAATCAAACGTTTCACCACTCGTGGGGACTTACTTACTAACTCACTAAAAATAAAAAATAAAAGCATACATATTCTGTTCTAGTATGAAAATCTTTTGCATTCTAAATGAAAATCTGAAATTCTAGAAGTAGATCAGCCTGCTACTCTCACACACCCTCACCGTCCCGTCTGTTCTGAGTGTGACCATACCAGTTACAGGGGTACAAGTCCAGCTTCTGAAGTGTAGAGCATATGAGATATATATGCTGTGTATTCAATCTACAGTGACGGTGTGTACCTTTCAAGAAGTGCATTGAATTTTATCTATTACCTCTCACACCCATAATGGAGCCTGCACCATAAAGACTATGGGATGGCGTGATCAAAATTTCCATGAATACTGAATTATGTTCAGGGAGGTTATGGATGCAGCGTGTGCACTGTTTGTGCCTGAAAGATTGCACGCAGGAGTGTTTGCGTATAATTTAGTCTCCGAGTGAGCATGTGTATTCATCTCATTTGGGGTGCGAGTGCAAATGATTGTGTGAGCAACAGTGCGCGCATGTGTGTTGATGCACTTGTGTACGTGTGTGTGTGTGGTGAGCTGCAGCCAAGCAGAGTATATTGATGACAGCATGGTGTCTGGATGTGATTGCAGAGCGAGCCCTGTCACCCCAGCACTGGGTTATTGATGGTATCCATCCACCCTTCCTGACAAAGTAGACAGATGAATTTGTATCCTTCCGCCGGCCAAGGCTCAAGGACCCCTGAAGGATAAGAGAGGCCTCTGTCTCCAGTCTTTCTGGCCTTCCTCCCTTTCTACTATCTTTCTGTCTCCCACAATAACCCCAGCCTTGGTTTTTATTCACATACACTGATAAGCGCAGCCCTCCAAGATGACATTTATATAGTAACTGTAAAGGGACAAAGAGGAAACACACTCCTCAGTGTTTTTAATTCAAGTTGATTGTCAGTCATCACTAACCAAAGAAGTGTGTGTTTCTTCAAAGGTTCGATCTTTTTATCTGCTCAGTATGTTCCTTCCCAGACTGACTGTCTTTGCAAAGCAGACTAAAATCTCCCTTCATATTCCTCCTGCTTTTTCTCTTTCAGTTCTCCAGCCTGAAGTCATAAGACCAGACTCAGTGGTAAGACCCTAACCTTGAGAATAGCAATGCAATGCCCTTTTCCTTCCTCGGCATGCTGTGATTCTCTTTAAAAAGTATGAACACTGTACAAAGATACTACATGTATGTAATACTTACATAATAAACAATAATCTCGCAAATAATGACTCGTTACTGTAAATCACACAAAACTGATCAAGGTTACTTCACTCACCGGGCTCCAGAGAGTGAGGGTAGTCCTGCGGTGGCTGGCCCTCGCCTCTCTTGTCCTGGGACTCGGCTTCTTTTGAAAGGTGGGGTGCAGCATGAGGGCTGAGGGCAGGGGAGCGAGGGGCCGCTACAGCTGGACTCGGCTCGGGGCAGGGGGTGCACGGTGTGCTTTTTGGATGGGGTCGAGGAGCAGGAGAGTGGCAGCAGGGTGAGAGACGGGAGGCACATCCCCCAGGAGGGGAGGAAGAGCTGCTTGCTTTATTAGAGGATGGATAGGAGAAAGGTTTTGCTGGTTTTGGGGTGCGAAGTTCAGAAGGACCTTCATCTAAATTGATGGAAGAGTCATCGAGTTTTCTCTGTTTAAAAAAAACCCCAGAAGGCTCAGTTGACTGATCATGAATTAAAGAATTAGAAAAAATGCATTGATCATGAAAACAAGAGCATTGAGGATATATTAAGCAGTGTTAGCACAGGTCTTTCCTTCCTGGACAAAATAACAGCATTTAGCAAACACTCAAAGTTTCTTTGGATATGTTTCAAGTTATTTAAGGTCTTACTCAGGGGCAGCATTTTGATCAGTAGTCGTTGTGTTAACCACTAAACTACAGCTAGCACTGTGACAATTAACTGACAGACAGGTAAAGATAGTGACACAGATCAGCCAACGCCTCCAAAAAAGTTCATCACAATGTGAAATTGTAAGAACTGAACATTTCACCATCAGATATTTATTTATTTATTTTGCTCATCGTTTAAATGTAATTATGGGCTGCTGTGGCATGGTGATTAGAGAACTGCTTATGATTGGAAGGTTGCCGGTTCGTGACAGGTCACGACTGAAGTCCCCTTGAGCAAGGCACACAACCCCTAACTGCTTCCTGTGTGCCGCTGCCAACTGCTCCGGGCACGTGTGCTCACTGCCCGCTAGTGTTCACTAGTGTGCGTATGTATGTTTCACTGCACAGACTGGATTAAAACTGGATTTAAAAGAGTTTTCTACATTTTCAATAAATGCACAAAGCGAAAACGCTTAGCTTTAATTAAAACTTTCTTTTTTAGATCAAATCTGTCCTATACAAACTTTTGAATTTATGTTGGAATTTAAGATTCCATTTGAGAAATGACATGCTGCATTACTAGACTACTATAATGTTTCTCTGGTTTGTCAAGGGCTGAACTGCTTCCTTTGGGTCTTTTTGTTGGAAAATAATGAGGTACAAAAGCAACTTTATAACTAGAGCTGCGCTGCCCCACAGGTCATTGGCTTTCTATACGTTTTGCAGACATTGTAAGCATTGTTAACAACAACAATACATCTGTATTGCTCAGTCTTTGTTCGTGAGAAGATTCAGCTCTTGCAAAAGAACATTATATTATTCTCTATACTTTTCTGTACATGTTTTCATAGACCTCGGGTGGCCTTTCAAACAAGCAACTCTAAAGCCACAAACTCTTAAGGCTTTGCATTTCTGTAGACGATATTTAACACATGTTGATGAACACTGTATCTTTTACCTGAGAATGTGTGTGTCTGTGTGCTAGCTCCAGCGCCTGTGCGGCTCTGTGGTGTTGCTGATGCTGCTGCAGCATATAGATCTCTTGTTGCCGTAGAAACTGGCGGGAGTAGACAGACGGATGCTGTATGTGTGAGGCAGGCCCTCGAGTCCCATACACAGGGGGCCACAGTCCCTGTTGCTCCATCACATCTACCCAGACAGAGATAAATAGATAGCAGGATAAATGATTGTGAAAGAGGATCATACAAAAATGTCACACGTGAGTTACACTTTTATTGTTATATCGAGCAGCTCGTCTTGATCTTTCTTAAGACCTTACTGGCTATTTTTCCTTTTCGTTCTACATTGCGAACTGTGATCAGCACTAGGTTATTAAACATTATGTGTACGTCCATTTTAACTCATTGCAAATCTATTCAATTCAGCTACTTTTGAAGTCCAAAGGAGGCCCATTATTATGCTGAATAAATGGGTTTAAATATATGAAGATTCACTGTGTCTTATGGAATTGTGCTAAGCTCTAGTGTATCATAAGTAAAGGTATTTAATTTGCAAGAAACGGTTCCTTTCAGAGCAGGTTCCGAAGTGTTCAAACGACAAATCATTACTAGTTTAAGTCCTTAAAATACCAAATCCACCTAGTCGTCCTAAAAAGCGTAACTGTTCTTTGGGTGGAAGGAGTGATATTAGCTATCCCCTGTAGATCAAAGCAATAGCCTGCAATTTTGGGCATTTGAGCTACCCTCTTGGAATGTTCAGCTTCCTGAAATAGAGAGAGAGAGAACAACAACCAAAAATGATTGTTGTTCTGTGGCTGAGGAAGCACATTCTAGCCTCTCAAGCTGGTGGCATTTTGAAGTAGATCTAGAAGCCAAGGCTTTGTGTATAGGAATTTGTGTCTTAATTTAATCAAAAGAGCATCCGCGAGGTCAGGCACTTATGCTGGAACTGAAGGTAGAATTCAATGTTCTAATTCATCCCACAGGTGTTCACTGAGGCTGAGTTCAGGCCTCTGTGTAGGCCAGTGGAATTCCTTCATGCCAGACTCAACAAGCCTCGCCTTTGTGGACCTCGCTTTGTGCACAGATGCACATAGGCAAATAAAGGAAGGGTTGTTTCCCAAAAGTTGTCACAGAGATGAAAGTAAAATTGTATTTGATTGTTATTTAAACCTGTTATCAACACGTGTGGCTAAATCACCTAAAAGTATTATTTAAAGGATGATTTTATAGACAGGGGCTATTTCAAAACGGATCACATTCACTGTGCACGGCAGTCGAATAAGGAGAAAGAGGAACGGGAAGAGAAAGGAAATGAAAAGCATAGGGAGGGATGCAAATCTGTGTACTTTGTCTCGGCCTTGAGATTCAACCCACAGATATTTCAACACAATCTCCTTCTTTTATGGCTTTGCACACCCTACTCGTCCTTGCCCCCTCCTACATTCTCTCCAACCCTTTTCCGATGTGTGGTGGGACTCTTTGTTTGGGCAAAATTATTAGGGATGGGGTGCTTCTCAGGGGAAGGGTCCGGAGGGGGTGCACTTCCACTGGTGGATACAGATCCTGCCGAGCGCTGAAGGAAAGTGCGGCGCCGAACAGCAGAGAGCTAATTAAATTTCACAGGCTGAATTTCACTGCATACAGCACATACAGGCTCCGGTCAAATCACAGGCCTGTGAAAAGATTTGTAACCAGGTGTAGACCACCAACAAATGACACTGAGATGAACTCACTAGGGCAGGAGGGCTTAAGTCGGGGCAGGAGGACATTCAAATGTTCTCTCAGGACTGTTTATTTTGTTTCACTGGATGTAGTTTTATCCATTTTAGCAGGACAATTCAAGGCTTCATTCTGCAATTTACAATAGTTATGCGAGTTAAAGCGTTTATGTGCTTGACTGGCCTGCCTGCAGCCCAGATCTGTATCCTACTAAAATCCTACTGAGTCTTGTTTAATGCAAGAATGGACACAAAATAGTATTTCAATTAAAACTTAAAAGTATAATTCAAACAAAACATGAGGTACATTAGGTCTAGGACTTTAGTTTTTACATTACATCAAAAAAGTTTAACAAAGTAAACGGTTTACACATACAACTTAAAAATGTACAAAGCCACAACATCCACAAACATCCTTTTACTCCCCCACTCATGTGGTTATACAAAGAAAACTTGCATGAAAAACTGATTGCTATGTACACATAGTTAATCAGGATTATTACATGCAAACATTGACATTATCTCACATGGCTCTGCGAATTATACATTTATTTGCATTATGCTTTCACAGCACAGCCTCAAACATGCACCCTCACACACCTCATCTATGCATGAACGCCTCACCTCTAATAAGCAACCGGCTAAACATTCCAACCCCCTTCTTAAAATGATAATATGTTTAAACAATTTTCATAATTTCATCCTGAGCATTCAAATTGAGTATTAGAATCATTTTTGCAGTGCCTCTCATTAAACTGATAATAGGATTTGCTACTACTGCTAGCATGTTGGAGTGACACATTTTTCCACTGATTATAGAATGATAAAACATATCGCATAAAAGACAGATTGCAATTTGGGAACACCAATGGTGATAAAAATAATATAGCTGTTGCATATTAATGGCCACATTAGCTATGGTAAGGGTATGCACTGTTTACCCAAAGTTTTTTATGTCAGGCATTCTCAACACAAAATCTGCTAATGAAGGACTAGTATTTACCTAGATGATGGGTGGCAGGGTGGGCGGCCGGCTCAGTGGGTAGAACTACCAGGGCAGCAGAAGGGTCTTGAGGCAGAGACAGGACAGGCTGAAGGGGACTGGGCATGGTGGCAGGAAATCCTGGGGGCAGATTCTGGTGCAAATGACTCAGACCTAAATAACCCATCCACAGGGAAGAGAACTAGTTAGACAGATTATCATAATAAAAAAAATCAATTCAGCTATTGGGATGTTTCTGGAATGTTGAAGGAAAGCACAGTACATGAGAGCAGCCCAGGCAAACACTAAAAGGGCATGTTAAACCTCACAGAAGAGCCAACTCATTACCGAAAGGGCATCCATACAACCTCTGAAGATGAACCATTTCTATAAATAAACCATACCATGGGATTGCTTACCATACGAGTGTCCGAGCCAGAGGGAGGGACTTCCTGTACGAGTCATCCAGTGATGATGAGCCGGATGAGCGTGTAGAGAAGGATCAGCTCCTAATTGGCTTCCACCTGGCACGATTAGGTGAGAGGTCAGGTCTCCATGGCAACTGCCATGGATGAGTCTATCAAACTCAACCAGGTCCTTGTTTTCCCTGAACAGAGCAAGTCCGAAACCAAAAAAACGGTTACAACCACACTTAACACAACTTTGCTAAACATCACCAAGTCTCTTCCTGAAATTCTAAGAGCTGACAGTAAAGCTTATTTCTGTTAGCTCTTGTGTGTTAATGCTCACTGAATCACTGAAACAATATTAGCCTAAAATGAAATACATACACATTTAAAACATACCTGAGAAGAAATTCTCGTTCCCTGTCCAGCGGGTATAGAGACAGCTGTTCCTCAGACACACTCTTTCTTTCTTCTTCCAAGTCCCGTTGTAGTGGGTATACCGAGCGCCCCAACCCTGACACAGAAAAATGACTTAGCTAGGCAGCTCACAACTGCCAGTATATTACTAATAGGGAACTATTCGAAGTTACTTTTTACTCAATGTTGAAAATGACCAAAGGGCTTCCGAATTAAAGTTTTGGTTGGAATGTCAATTTGTCTTTTTTGGTTGTAATATAAGAGAACAAATTACCAGTTCAGCTTTTAATCATGAAAGCCAAATAAACGATCTAAAACATACAATATACAGAATGTATCAGAACTACAATGTGTTGTGTTTCTAACTTATAAAAACAATAAGCTACAAAACAGGCAATGGCTTGCCATTGTGCTTTACCTTTACATTCAACTGTATCATATGTTATAAAGTCACTTCTCAAAAACATATCGAACCATGAGCTTTTAGTCATATCGTCCAGCTCTAGGCAAGCAATGAATTATACTAATCTAATGTCTAACACCAATCTGCAATCCCCATTTTGGAATATTTATGAGTCAAAAATGGCATTTCAGTATGAGGCATAGCATGATTAAAACTTCAGTTCTGCACAGTGTGATTGACCTGCATACAGAACAGCACAAAACAACCAAACTCCAACTTTCACTGAAATGACTAAAACCCCCAATCTGTCATGTTAAAACTTCAAAAATGTCAGGATCAATTTGCACATTGCTGATTACAGGATTTAGCGACCCGAAATGACTAATAATTGAAGATCGTTCCTGTAATCACACATTCTTTTTCCATGTGTGGTTCCAAACTTTCATAATTTTCACTGATAAACTGGTAAATGATACTCGCTTTGACTGAACTGAAGACACACACACATACACACGCAAATACTTTGAGCCTCCTGCTGATGGCTTACCCTTCATGCTGGGCAGCACTCTGCCGTGGCGGCTGTGGGTGGCATGCCTGTCTGGTGGGCGGCACAGTGGCTCTCTCTGCCTGGCGACTGCTACAGCTATGCCCACAGGGGGCTGCCGCACCTCTCCTTCCCCCTCTGCAGACTCGCGCCCTGCACGCTCTAAACGCTCGCTATCCCCAGAGGATGAGGCCCTCCTTGAAGGTAGGGTTTGCTTGCCCTCCTGTTGGGCACAGCTTGCACCCCCTCCATTCCTCTCACTCTTGTCATTCTTGTCTCTATTTGTTGTCCCCTGCTTCAGGCTGCCAAGGCCTCCAAACGGGCTCTTTTGGGAAAGCAGGTGTGGCTGATGGCTGCTGTACTTCATCAAGTTTTTCATGGTGCTGTTGTCTGGTCCTTGAGGGCCTAGTAAGGGTTGCTGTTGTGAAGGGAAAAGAGAGTGGTCTCCTGTACTAAAACAGGATGACTTGCGTCTCTCATCTTCAGGTTGAGAATGTTGCCTTCCTTCCTCCCAGGACGACAAAGAACCCGTCTGATGTCCAGTGAACCCTTGTGCTGCCATTTCTATTTCTGGCTTTTGCTTGTCTCGCAAACTGTTGCATGGACCCAGTTCTGGATCCTGCCCATTCCCTCCAGTCCTGTTGCTATGCTGGTGATGATGTATCCTAGCTATTCTCTGGCTGTCCCGCTGGAGTGTGCACCCACTTTCAGCACTGGCTTTGCCTTCTGTCAGAACTCTACGAGGAGAGCCTAACTGAGAACAGTCCCGAAAAGGTGGTGTGCTGACATATGAGCTGCTCTTAGACTGACAGCCATCCTTGGCACCCTGTGGCAGAGAGGGCTGATAAGCATTTGTCCTGGAGGAATTCTCAGTGGCTTCTAGACTGTAGGAATGGGTTGGAAGATTGGAATGTGGCTGGTGATCATGACTGTGCTGTGCCTGCTGTGGCAAATGGGAAAAGGGGCTTATAGACCAGTCTGGACCCTTCTCTGCCTTTCTATACACATGTTGTGGTTGTTGGCTTGAAGGCTTTTTCTGGCAGGTACTAGAGCTTAATAGAGGAGGCACGGGAGGCGGAGCTACTCTGCCTACATTAGCGCTCTTTTCTGAAGCTTTGGCCCTTCCGATTCCTTCTCCTGCTCCTTCTTTATCAACTTCCTTGACAACTTGACTGTTAGGATTACCCAGCAGAAATGGCCCACTGCTCCTGTCCCCGAGAGGCCCCACAGAGGGCACAAATGTGGGTCCTGTCACTTTCCGGTCTCTGCCTGCACCAGGAGCTATGTTTTTATCCTGAGCCGAAGACATGGTGAGAGGGGCTGGAGGACAGTATAAGTCTGGATGTGGGTGATGATGGTGGGGATGAATCGGGTGTGGCCATGCTCCTCCAACTGCTGAGCTTAAGCCAAGGGGAGTGGGCATAGCATAGGACACTGGATGGGCATGACCTACCATTGCACTGTGGCGCAGGCAGTCGGACGTTGTCTCACTGATTCGCATCTCGCCACTCACCTCTTTGCAACACATATTACCCCCACTGCTCTTGTGACTAGTCCCTAGGCTCAAGGCCCCTGGTCCCACACAACTTGGTAGGGAAGAGGAACCTCTCCCTGTTGTACCTTGGTGAGAGCCATTATGGGTCTTTGTAGTGAGGAGGCAGGCACTAAGATGCTTTGGGTCATCTTTGTGCCTAGAATCTCCATCTGACCCTAAAGGATGCAGTTGAGGATGATGTGGATGGAGGTTTTGGTAATGGTGGGGGGCTGGAGAAGGTGAGTCATAGTGCTGACGCTCCTTTACTTCCTGTTTGTTTTTTTCCTTTTCTTTTACCCCACCCATGACACCGTGCTCTCCTACATCTGGTTCTTTAGAGCTTTTCTGGGTGCACCCCCCTCCACCAGGCTCTCGCTCCCGGCTACTGGAGCCCAGGGGGTGGCTAGGAGCAGTCCGACTCAATGGTGGGAGGGCGTGATTGGTGGAAAGAAGGTGGGGCTGTGATGAGAGACTTCTGAGATAAAAATCTAACAGAAAGGCAGTGTGGGGAAAGGATAGGAGTGAGAAAAAGAACTCAGGTTATCGTCTGTGAAAATTCATGAACTGAAAAATGTTTTTAAGTGTTAATTGTAGCAAGACAGATGGAATGAGTTTCACACACCTTTTGAAGTGTTGTAAAATCGGTGCTGTCCGTAGAGAACGCCACTGTTTCCATGGTGATCTAGGGGGCTCATGGGAAGAAAGGTGGGGGTGAGACTTCCAGAAAACCGGGAATACCCCGGGGCTACCGAGAGAGAAAGGGAGAAAGATAGTGAGAGAGAGAACTGTCAAGAGAGACAAACTAAACCTAAGAGTGACACACTTGGCCTTTTGCTGAGCTGTGGGAACAGCAGAATGAAGGTCCACGAAGCCCTAGAGCAGGGCAGAACCTTTCCAACAGTCTGATAAGAGCATGCACATGATGGTCTCCACCTGGCATTTCTAAAGAGGTATAAACTATACATCAGTTTTAAAATACTTTTTAGTAAAGATGCAGATACTTTTCAGCCTCCAAATACTCCATTATAGCTAAGCTTGTAGAAACAACGTTAATTATTAGGTAAGTCATTCTATCCCAATGTCTCATTGTGCTTTGAGTTTGTGAATATTTCAAATGTTTCGTGCACAAACTTTTGCACCCTTTTACCTGCTAAAATTGCCAGTTGATTATTTTTAAATTTCTCAGCTAATATAAATTCAACAGAAGTCTGATGCAGGGTGTTCTGTGCACATCCCAGGGGGTTAAAACAGCAAACAGCATTTTTCTTGATTTTGCTCCTTCAAGGACACTGAACTAAATCCTTGGATAGTGGAGGCCAAGGTGGAGGGCAAATGAAATGTGGAATATAGTTATATGGCTAAGTTGTAGCAGAAACATCCATGAAGCACACACTAGAAGTGGTGCACACACTGATGTTTTAATGGCTGAATTAATTTAACTTACTACAGAGAGTGATTTTTGAATTATAATTATTAAAGCGATCTGACTGGGCAAGTTAAAAAAAAAGTTTTAACTGATAGTGTTAACTGTGTAATATCCACAAAGCTTTTGAGTGGTACAAATAGAATTGAATTGCTTTAAATAATGTTTTTATTAAAATAAACTATTAATAAAAATACATATCTGTCCAAGTTTGTCTATTTTATGAAACTATAGTGTGAACATTGTGAATCAAAATCAGACTTTATTGGCCAAGTGTGCTCACACATACGAGAGAATTTGACACACACGCACACATACACACACACACACACACACACACACACACACACACCTGTAAACATGTACAATTCCCATTATAGGTTAAGAATACAGTGTTATGTGGAAATTAAAAAAATGGAAAATATATAAATAAGGAATGAAAATGGAACGAGACAGACCAGTGTTTGAAGTTAAATGAGTAATTTAATGATGTAAGTGTCTCAAGGATTAACAGTTCTGTGGTGTTCAATTGATCCTGAGCAAAACAGACTGTGGACAATTCATATAACTGAAACTTAAGAGAAAATTGAGTTTAAATGCAGACAGTATGAACCTAATGCTTTGTAAGGCTACATTTACTACATTTTTTAAATTAAATTATTCACACCTGCTTATGTAAATCTTTGTAATGTGTTCTACATTGTAAAAGAACACTTTAGGCATGTTGGTAGTCAGGTAATGGTGTTCATTAATTAAAGGAAATTTGCAACTATAAAAAGAACAGAGTACAATGACAGGAAACACTCCTATAAGCGTATGCCCTTAGACAATTAAATAAGATCACTGTGTCAATGAGTAGATGTGTCTGGAGTAAATGAACAGGTAAAAACAAGTGAAGAGAAACAATACGGTGTAGAACAAGTTGTGTAACATGGAGCTGATCATGTAGAAGGGAGAGCGTACGAGACGTAGTGTCTGAGAGGTAAAAGGAAGAGAGAAGGAACAAGAGCAAGCAAAAGATTCCCTTTGCTCTGTCTCTTCTACTAATTGACAGCAGAGGAGTGTTTGGCTGACAGTGACATCACAGGGGAGTCCAGATGGTTAATACGAGGCCTTCTGGCTGCACCTGTTTTCTACAGCCATTGAATTTCAATTTTCACTCTCCCCAACAGGATGACAACAGCACACAGAACTTACAGTCATTTGTAAACAGGTGCGTGCAGGTGATGCTACCACCACCATGCTTTCCAGATACACACTCAAAAGAAAAAGTAGCTTGTATATTTTCTACCCAAGGTTTATAATATTCCTTATATTTAGGCACTTTACCATGTAAAATATATAAATCAAATATTTAGAAAAGGTAACCTTGAAAAAAATTTTTTAAGACAAAATAAAAAGAAATGCACCATTATTTGAGCATAATAACTGCAAACATCTGTCATTCTGAAGATCTTCATAAAACAATGTAACTGTACAACAATTTTTTAAAAGTATAGAAATAAGAGAGGAAACCCTTATTCTTTTTTTTTCTTTCCACCAATTAATTTAAATGCTAACAATTAGATGTGAGCTTCATGACAGTCCAAAAGCAATCAGACTCTAATGATGTGCAATAAAACCCAGTGAGCCTCCACCAGACCGCCAAAGTCTATTATGCTGAGCCGAGCGAGAGCCCACTCCATATGAAGCCCGGAGAGACCACACACACACACACACACACACACACACACACACATACACGGCAGAGAGCCAGTTAGGAGAAGTTCTATACTCCCAGTATATACAATCTGCTCCATTAAGTAAAACATCCAAAATAAGCTCCAGGCTAAGTGGGAATGGGGGTGGGGGGTGGCTTTTGAGTGGGAGTGTAGATGAGTGAGGTAGACAAACAGGTAGGCAGAGACATTTGATACATGGATTTTTGTTTTGCCCCCTCCTTCCTCTTTTGTGCATCCACTTGGTCCATCACTGAGTTGAGCTTTCACTTGCCCCCCATGTCACCAGTAAGCAATAATCAGCTATGTTTTACTTTTGTCTTTACCCCAGAGAACTGAAATAAAGATCAGTTTAATAATTCCCCAACCTTCAATCAATCAACAGAGACTAACCCTGCACTGTGCAGGTTACTTTTGCTGGGAAATACATCATCACATGTTCAGTTCATGAACACAAGAAAGGCCCTTAGTCAGGAAAATAAAACAATTATCAAATGTGTTGGATGGGTCGCTATCTCTGCAGCACAATGGGCTTTCTTTGTCCGAGTGGTGAAATGTAACCCATTGTTCAATTAAAAAAGGCATTGGACGGCCCTCCTGGAGTTTGCTGAATGAAGTAAATGTTTTAGCAACATATGGAAAAGATCTCAGAGTCATGAGATGAAAATTTAACATTTATGCAGAACATATGCATGTATGCCTTACGTCTATTACCACTTGACAAATAAAATCCCTATGGTGAAACACGGTGGGGGCAGTTTCATGTTATGGAAAAAAGAAAAAACAAGAGGGGGCAACTGTTTGCTTTTCAACATGGCAAGTATGCAAAACAAAAAGCCAAAACTGAATTTGTAGTGTGGCTCTGGGGCAAATCCTTAAAACCAATTAAACACTAACTAATAAAGCTTAAGATGAGCCATGAAGGTAAACTGGCCAATTCTAGACATGCCATACAAATATACTCTTACATATATAAATATCTAATTGTTTGATGTGTAATTATTAGATTATTAGTTGATTATGAAATGATAATGGCAAATGGAAACTTAATCTAAATCTAAACTAGGAAAACATCAAAATAAAATATCATAATTTCTACTGTTCGTCTTGCATGAAAAAACAAGAGATTTTTTTTGTTGTTTGTACTTCAGCAAACTGATGGAACAAAGCAGGCAGACATGACGAGAGGGTAAAACGAAATAAAAGAGGATAGAGACACAAAGAAAAGTGGAAATTACAGCAAAATAAAGTAGTAAAATAGTGAAAGAGGAATTTCA
>JAYDZG010000008.1:11487617-11504776 GCA_034509265.1 Microcambeva bendego | reverse complement strand
CTCTCTCTCTCTCTCTCTCTCTCTCTCTCTCTCTCTCTCTCTCACAAACACACACACACACACACACACACACACACTTAGAGATTTGCTCAGTCAATGAGTTACAGTGGTGCTGTAGCTCGGGTGCCAGCAGCAAAGCCCCACTGTGCAGCCTGCCAACAACAATTACTGTTCCACCCTGCCAGCTGCCAAGAGCTCCAGAGATACAGAGCACTTAACCCACACCATACCACACACACACACACAGAGAAATAAACGCATGGACTTATACATGATGTACAGTAGATATGTATTGTCTACACACCCCTTGTAAAAATGGCAGGGTGCAGTGTGAGTTAAAAAATTATGTAACAAAGGAATGTAAAATAGTAATCTGTGACACCTGCTACCAATTAAAGTGATCCGAGATGAAATAGGATTTTCTTGACAATCACTTGAATCCTAAAGCAAAAGCCACAGTCTACGAATAACCTACATAGTATCAAAGGAATTTCATGGTTGAAAGGTATCAGTCAACATTTCCAAGACTTTTCATAAATCATGAAACACAGTAAATATGGTCATTGAGAACTAAATGAATCGAAACAGCACTGACATTACCATGAACTGGCATCCCTGAGGAACTAATGACAAGACAAAAAGAAGTGAAGCTGCCAAGATGCATACAGCAACATCAAATAAGCTGCAGGAGTTTATGGCAAGTTCTGGATTTGTAATACATGCGACAACAATCTAGGTATTCCTCATTTGTGTGGGGCTGTGGGGCTGGATGGCGAGGTTTTACAAGGACAACATCCAACGCAGGCTGCATTTAGCAAAAACCTAAATCCTTTCCCAAGATTTACAAGGCAGGAGTACTCTGGACATGGTGACAATTCTGTAATACTCATTCAAGATTAAAATCAATCAGAGAGTGACAGCTGTATAACAGCACAAGAAATCATCCCATGCCTGCACACAACAGTTAAGGAAAAAAAGTGCTGTTTACTCAACACTGTGATAAGTGTTAAAAATCACATGTGTATGCACTATACATTCTCACAAACCTGACACTTCTACACACCCAAAGCAGCAAAAAGAAGCCTCTGGCTACATCTGAACCAGGAAATCAAATTGAGAATAAAAGGTTTTTACCTTCATGTGGGTGTGGGAACCAGATCTGAGACGGCCCTGTGGAGTGAGGTCCACCGCGGTAAGGCGGGGAGGAGGGAGAAGACGGGGGTCCGGAGGAGTGAGATGGTGGTGAACCCAGACTGCTGGCTAGGAAGGTGCCCATGAAAGAAGCAGAGGAGTTGGACATTAATCCAGTGCCTGCAGAGACAAGCCGAGACAGGCAGGATGAGACAGAGAAAGGAATTGTAATGATGTTTTTACATAGAATATTGAAACCAGATTACGCATCTCAGAGCTACTGTATCAAAATGCATGACAGGATTCGTTGCTATGATATGGAAAAAAACAGGACTTACAGCCCCTATAAAAGACAATACATTTTTCAAATGGTACAGTTTGACTTGCTAATTTGCACATGGTACCGTTTAATGTATATAACTGCACCTTTTGGGCTTTTGGTTAACAAGCCAAACTGGTAGTTAAGGTACTGGATTAGTAATTCAAAGTTCCACCCAGTTGTCACTGTTAAGGCCTTGAAAAAGGTCTAAAAAATTACATAATTTGAAAATTGCAAACAGGTGCACCATTAGCAAAGAAACCCATTAATCAGTTTGTGTGCAAAACCACGAGGCAGAAATCAGTCAAATTACTGCACATTCATTCTTCAGAATCAGAAATCATAAATACTTCATTGATCCCTGAGGGTTTCAGTTGCTACAGTGGCAACCAGGTACAGAAAAGAATACACACTCAACTAATTTAAATAATTGAAGTAAATATGGAACATACTGTATAACAGATTTATGTTTTCAGACTGGAAAAAGAAAATGTTCAATAAATATTCACTTCATTAAGTCACAGTGGATAAGAGAATCTGTTAAAAGCTGTAACTGTAAAGCAGAATGAACGTAAGATGCACATCATAGCACAGATCTTCATTTAGCATTTTAACTATGAACGGTTGGCTTTAACCAAATTAGGCTTTAATTAATCTTTTCTTTCTCAAAATCAAGTCAATCTGCTGTATGACACTTGAATGCCAGGCTTGGAGGAAGAAAAAAAACTAAAGAAATAAAGAGAGCTGAAGTTAAATAGAAGGAAGATAAAGGCAGAAGACGGAGCACAGGGGGAGTTATAAAGAACAGGAAACTATATGAAAGAAAGCACAATTACATTTGTAGCACTTGATGATTCTGTCATCCAAAGCAACAATCGTGGCTGAATACAATTCAAACAATTGAGGGTTTTATGTAGGGGCCTGACAGTGTGTCTTGAACATGCAACCTTCTGATAATCGTCTACCACTGCCCATAAAAATAAACAAAGACAATAAAAAGAGTAAGTAAATGGAAGAGAAAGAAATGAGCCTGGCAAGAAGAGAAAGTCTCTCTGCCGTGTGCTGCGAGAGATGCTTCCGATGATTAAACCCCCCATGAAATTTATGCTGCATGAAAAATCAGCACATTCTTTAATAAATGATCTAACCATCTATCCAACTATCAGCAAAACGCTTTGCATCATTAGGCAACATCACAACATACACTACAGACCAGAATGAATAAAAAAAGATCAGTTCAATTAGCATGGAAAGTGAAAAGAAGCAGAAAAATACGTAGTAAGTCAAAAAGTGTTTATATTTAATACTTAAACCCTTAAAAATAAACCCTCTAGCACTGTCTGTGGCTTGGTGGGAAGCACCGTCACCTCACTGAGAGAAGGACCTGGGTTTGATTCCTAGGTCTTTACTGAGAGGAGTCTGCATGGTCTCTCTGTGCCTGAGTGAGTTTCTGGCAGGAGTTTAGAGAACCGGGCTTGTGATTTGAAGGTTGCCAGTTCGATCCCCAAAGCCAACTGGTCATGACTGAGCAAGGCAACCAACCCCTAACTGCTACCCATTAATTTACAGTCAAAATAATGGAAGTATTAGATTTTTTTTTTAGATTTAGAAAACTCTTTTCATCACTATGTAATGAAATTCATCCTCCACATTTTAATCCAATCTGTGCAGTGAAACACACACATACACACTAGTGAACACTAGGGGGCGGTGATCACACGTGCCCGGAGTGGTGGGCAGCCCTCGCCACGGCACCTGGGGAGCAATTACAGGTTAGGTGCCTTGCTCAAGAGCACTTCAGTCATGGCCGGTAGGCTCTGGGACTCGAATCGGCAACCTTCTGATCACAAGCCCGGTTCTCTAACCACCAGGCCACGGCTGCGTCTTCATTATTATTATTTAACAAGTAATTCGGATCACACTATAGTGCTGCTTTCATATTTTTCATGGGTGCACAATTCCAGCCTAATAGACTCAAACCGTTACAACAAACACTGTCATGTCATTTCCACGTTAGTGCCGTTGCAGTTCTGGAAATGTTCCAACACCCAAACAATATCTGGTTAATAGGGATTCTACGATAAATTGTATGACAATTATGGGAGTGCAGGAAGGGGGAGGAGGAGCATCAAATCTACAAAGCAACAAATAGACTGGAGTCAGTAATTCTATACTCACGAGTTCATTTGTACAACATTTATGAAATATGTACCTTATAGTTGGACTTAATCAAGTGCTTACAACTCTCAATCTAGTCTATACGTAATTAAGCGTTTTTGCTCAATCCTGATGTCATATTTTATTTTAATTTGAAGAAATTTCCATGTAAACTACAGCTTTGATGGTAATTTAACATGTTTTCTTGGACATAGGTGACAATATCATGTATTAAAACCTAATAATGGAGAAGGAAATAGCAGCAGAGAATTATAATGAAAGGAGGAAAGAACAGACAGTGGCTTCTCCCCTCCCCTGAGCTTTGGGGAGCCTGGGGGTGGCAGTTCCTTAGAGATACAGCAGATTAGCCTTCCAACGGCTAAATGCAACACCTGCCAGCTCACTATAGGTGAAGGCAGTATAACCAGGACTGATTCACATTCATTATTAACACCGCTTACTTCCAGATATGTACTGTACACACAGATAACACACACATTCTCTTACAACACACTGTACAGTCACGGACATTCATGTAAAATAGATCCTCCACTAAGTGCAGCACATCAAACACACTTTTACACCCATTTATCCCAACTGACACAGCTTACAATGGGTGCCGATACATTTCTATAGTTCACTTAGAGTTCATGTGTATAATGCATGTACCCAAACACAAATACACACATTTATATTCCACACGCGGGCACTAAAACATTCATATGCTGAACACACTCATATGCTGTACAAACAAGAAAGGCAGGCTGATCAAATGGATACTCTCGAGGGAAAAGCAAATGCAGAAGAAGAATGAAAGACAAGGATAATGAGCTGGGAGTGAAATGGGGTGTGAACAAACGAACCAAAAACGACTTTGTGCGTTATAGTGTTTATTCCCACTTAAACAACAATAAAATGAAACACAAATGTTAATGTTTAAATAAGTCAAATTACTACGTATGCAAATGCTCCGGGTGCCGTGCCAATATTTGTGCTTTATTAAGCTCAAAATGTAATCTAATTTAGCAATAAGGTGTTCATAATAAATTATTCACACTTGATCTTGTGCAGGGTGTGGAATAATTTAATCAGCCATTAAAAGTACAAATCAAATCTTTAAGATCCAGTCTTTTGTGCGTTCTTTGGGGAAATAAACTGAAGCTGTAGGTTTCATCACTTCGAGGTGTTTTGTCTCTCTGCCCAGTTTTCTTCATTCGCAAACGACTTCACTCCTGAGCTGAGGTGAAACGGGGGGGATTTTCCATTTCCTAAACTGGTAAAACTTCATTAAAGCATGGGAGAAGAAGAAGGTTAAAGGAGAACTTTAAAGGTGTGAAATTAGAAAATGAGCGCTAGCAAAATATAAACAGTGCACAGGGCCGACGCCAAAGCCTCCAGCTGGAGAAACAACAACAACAAAAAAAGCTGAGAAGAGGAATAACAGCATAATTGCAGGCTTGAGGAGAGGCTGGCTGGCTGAGCCGGGAGCTGATGCGGAGTCTATCACACTCTCTCCCTCAGACCATCACCAAGCCGTTGCACTGCAAAAGGAATTGCCACTCAGATGGTGCAGCAGGAAAAACACAATAGGGCACCAGAGTTGGGATCTCGAAAACATCGCCTGCTGACTGGGCTGAGTGGCCGCTCTTATACGGGTGAGGCATTAAGCCGGACAGGGTCTCTCTCATGGGTTGATCTGGGTGTGTCTCTTGGTACACAGTGCTGATCCGCATTGTACTCCTCTAGTGTACGTGACAAGATGCATACGGCTGCAACCCATGTGTTGGGGTGTTGTCTTTGTTCTCAATCAGAGCATGGGCCACATTAGTTGAAAGGAAGCATGAATTAAAGGGGGACAAAAAGGATAATAAAAAAAAAAACATAAAAGGAAATTATGGAGATTGTGTGGATGGATGGATGGACTGATGGATGGAGATATCTGCCAATAAGTACAATCCTCCAAACCACACATCTCCTTCGTAGGTTAAACTGCATCCCACAACTGGTCAAATGAGAGGTCTTGATCCTGCAAGTCTTAGGACTGCTACCCCCTAAAGACTTCAACATGGGTGGAGTCTCACTATCAAAACAAGCCAAAATCACTTACTTTGGAGCAGACCAGACGGCATCTCGGTACATAAAGATTACAGGTGTTGGTTAGCAGTTTTTCACTTAAAACTGTTCCTGCCAATAAAAGACAGTGTCCAGAGTGTACATGTCAGGACATGTAATTACACCATTCAAACGTCGCCTATGTTCTTGCACCAGAAACTGGAACGTATAAAATTAAATGTATTAATAAAAAACTGTAGAACATGTGTACTTTGGAAACACCAGCATGTCCTTCTGGTGGCTCAATGCCACACCTCTAACTAACCAGGATCTGGGTATACTGGGTATACTGGGTAACCAGGATACTGTTTACTGAGGAGTAGAGTAATAAGACATCAGGCCACACTAGGGAAATCTGACTCTGTCTGAATAGTAGGCATCTGTGTAATAAAACCATGGAACTGTTCATGTCAGGACTGTGGGTGTGTTCCCTCATCATGCGGTATGTTTCAAGGTACGCTTCACTCACAGAATGAAACATAATATCCTACGGATGACTAATCAGTAAGTTTAAATGGAACTATCCAATCTTTCATAATGGTAATAAAACAGTCACAGCCAGACAGGAATCCAGGCTCCAGATTTACCTTTCCACAGAAAGTGTGTACAGCAGCAGCTTCTGTCTGTGGCCCAGTCCGTCCTTGCTGTCTGGCAGCCTGCAAACAGCTCCATGTGTGCCAAGCTCCTGTGTTCCCCTGCACTGTTCTCCGGCAGCACATCCCCTCTCTCTACCAGCTCTGCCAAGTCTCCTTTAATGAAACGTTTCCTCTTGTTTGCTTTGCTTTATTGACTTTTTTCGCTCATATTTTTTGCCTCTCTGTTAGCTGTGGCTTGATCGTCATTCGCAGTGCTTGAAATTATTCAACCCCCACCCCCATTTCCACGCACCCTCGTCTGCTTCTAATAAACCAGCCAACCGAAATTAAACACTCTTCGTCCTAAAACAGCAGGATGGGGCTGGAAAAAGGAGGGTGAGACAGATGGATGGTAGGAGGTCTAGAGGTTCTCACCACAAACGGAGAGACAGCCGCCAACACAAGCAAACAGCCAGGCTACACGAGTGTGGCCAAGTGAGAGATAGATTCAAGCATCAGACCTGGGGAATGCCTCTTTAGTGCAACAAAGAACCAAGAGTTGAGCAATCGTGTTGTGACGATCTCCGAGCCGCCCTCTGGAGAGTGTTTATTAATGCGCTGAGCACAGGAGCGAGGAGCACATTTTACATGTTTGCTGCTTGAGAGAATCGGGTCATGTGCATACTAATCTCTGCCATCCGCTCTTTTAAATAACATTAATCCAATTAAAGAATTAAAATAAAGATTGCAAGAGAGGGAAACCCCCAAGCACTCGGGCCACACACACACACACACACACACACACACAAATACGTAACAGCCTGATGTACGTTATCAAAGGAGAATCCCATGTTCCAGTGGAACGAGAGTTGTGTATAGTAAATTCAGAGGCTGTGAGAAAGGGCAGCTGTCATACTGGTTGGCCAAGTGCTCTGTTTTTTGTCCACTGGCTTGACTTTAGGGCCAGCTTAACCAAGGCTGAAATTAAGTGCCATCCATCAGCATGTGGAGCGGGTTTGGACAAAATGACTGCATGTGTATACATTTAAACAGCTCTTAAAATAGCTTTCCCCCAGTCCTCCCCTCTCCTTCTCTATCCCCCTCTCTTCATCTTTCTTTCATTTTCTCTCTGTCGATGTTTATCTTTTTTAAACAACGCAATAAGTTCAGCTAAGAGACAATTGTCACTAAATCCACGTCATAGCAAAAGATTTTGTGAAGGATTAAAAGTGCCCGCATATGCCAGGCAACTAAAATATGTTTACTGCAGGAGACTGATGGCTTGGATTTTTAAAACAATAAAGCAGCAATAGAGGAGAAAAATAGAGACCTAGTTTCCTTGTGTATTTGCATAAGGGGTATACAAATAAAGTCAGGAGTTCTCATATACCCATTAGTTTAAGGTTGGTTTGATTCTGAATTTATATAATTGCCATTTGTACCCACCAAGCTACAATAATTCACCAATAATAACCAAGTGAAAACATGTTTTTATGTATTTTCAAAAATCAATAAAAATCTTTTTTTATAATAAATCCTTGAGATGTGTCCAGAACTCGAGTTTCACCTCTTATGACCTGAATGGATCTGACATAGTTTGGAAAGGCACATTTGGGTCTATAAGACTCAATAAACACTGCATTGTCAAGACAAAAACCAAGCCATGAAAGATGAGTGAAGAAAAGAATCCAATGATTCAATGGTCATTCTAAAAGAGCTCCAAAAGTCATGTACAGTGATAGAAGAACCGTTAGGTTCCCTGTATGAGTTCATAAACCAGACAGTGACATGCTTGTCAGTTCCCACTTCGTCTAATAACTGTATGCTTTACACCACGTCAATCAAGTATTGCAATTTTACATAGTAGTCTTAGGCATGTGTGAGGCTGTATACTTGATTGTGTGGTTGTAAGAAAAAATGTAATTATTACTAGGTTATTAAAGACATCTACAGTTTATTTCTATGCTGCGATGTCTGCCCATCCAAAAGCTTGTTCAAAAAAGCATGAACCGCCAATATTTTTCTTAACCAGAGCAATAAGTAGCATTTTTAAGTTAAAAAAGGAGCCTGGCTTAAGGAAACACAACACTGACTTCTCTCACTCACTGTTTATTTAGTCTTCACTTAGTGACTGTAAGCACAAACCACAAAAGAATTTCTATTTTCTAGAATATTTCTATAATTTTTGTAGTCGTTATGTTTTTTCTTTGTGTGCAATATGACACTAAACCAACAAAGAAGACTATTTAGGGTAATCCAAAGTAAAAGTGACATATGTGATTAATCATTCCATTCTGTCAACACACATCATAGCAGGAAGTAAAATCTGAGCTTAAAAGTGATGCAAAATCAAGAAACACTGTCAAAATAAATGGGCTATATTGAAATATAAATGGTTTCGTAAGGTACAAGTAGTCTGCAGTGAATTTCTGAGGTTAACAAGCAAGCTAAAAAACATAATAAATTACAAGCTGCAATATAAAGTCGGAATTAGAGCTGACATGCAACCTAACAGGGTTTTTAAAATAGAGAAGAATACTTTTCTTTACAGGATCAAGTAGGACAGAGAAGTCTCTGAAGATTCAGCACTGTAGCATACTAAATAACTCAAACCCAGCCTCCCACACACAGAATAATACACCAGAGATAAGAAAGGAGAATCTGAGTCAAACAGAAAAAGGGAGACTCTGAGCAGACCAGAGACAGAACATTAACCACAGACATACGAGACGAGGAGAAGAAGAAAGTGGACAACAGTTCAACTTTAGTCTATTTTAAGGAGCTTCCAAGCCCCTGGATGGCAGTAAGACCGCAACTTTTGTTAGACATGAACACCATGGCACAGCCCTAATGGTCTTTAACCTCTGGTGTTGGTAAACATGTGCGTTGATTGGTGTTCTGGCCATTTGTTAGCAGCTCTAAAATGTAGGTACATTTCTAGTGATACAAATTTATTTGAACATATGTTAAAATAATGTCATGGGTGATTTGCTTATGTGTGAAAGGCCAGTTGATGACGAGGTACACGAAGAAATACGAGGATTTTAGACATAAGCTGCCGTCAAGGTTCCATCCGTTTCATGGAAATCCATCGTTATTTTAACAACCCGGTGTCAAGACTCATTATACATAATTCAAAGCTGCTTCAGAAACTGTGTCCATGGCTGGACCATCTTTGATCCAGATTTGTCATGTGGCAGTTAGGAAGAGAATCAGCCGATGATGGGCACCGATAATAACTATCGAGAAAGAATGGAGCAACAATTAGTGTTTCTTAATGATTAAAAAAGTGTAAATAATAGGACACAGCGGTAAACGTGCAGCTTTCCAAACTTTTTTAAAGTGTATTGCAGACATTGATTAAAAATACATCATTTTAAGAACATACAAAACGGTCTGTGAAATCATGAGAAATCTTTTCTTTGTACTTTTCTCTGTAATTGTACAGAATTAAATTATTTTACATTCTACAAAATGTCACAACTTTTCCCAACACATGGTTTATAGATTAAAGTTTCCACTCCTCAATGAATAAACCCCCTGTGTGTGACAAACTCTATTCAGTCTTTACTAAGGCCTTCGTAGCATGCTGTACTGAGAACAAACATGGTCAGCGGAAATGAGAGAGGAAAGGTCAGCCCAGCCTGAGTGCATACACAATACAAACTGTTTTACAAGATCACACAAACCCTGCCGTCTGGCTATCACCGGTGTCAGTGACGGAACAGTGGTCACACACATCACATACACTCCCACCATGCTCAGGAAGCAGGTTCGGAGTGTAATAATAACATGTAAAGGAAAGGGTCAATGAAAACTAAAAAAAAAACCTCAGAGAGAAAATAAGTGACCTTATAACCTTTATCTAAAAAATCTCTTGCACAGTGATTGTTAACATTTTCATTTTTAACATAAATGCAGCCTTGTAGAGTCAGTTGATGTCTCGTATCTAAGAATAGACATCTGGAGAAATGTGTGAAAACCATGCTGCACACTTTGATGTATTACCACAGAGTTTGTGTGTCAAACAAAGTCATGTTGTTAAGGATGTTAAAAATACAGCAATAAATCTGAGGCTTTTCAAGGTATCTTTCAAGGCTGCTGTGAACGCTAGTGTGTGCACACAATTTAAAGACTTTTTCCAGAAGAACATTCTTAATAGGCTCACATGTGATTCTTTGAGACTAATTCATGCACTTAATGCCATGAAGAAGCTGCCCTCTTATGAATAATTGACCATTTAGTCAGACAGATTATACCTAGGTTTTTTAATTCCATTTTCTGAAAACACACACTAAGCATTCTTTCAGATGATCCAAAATAAAATAAGGACACACCACTGTGAATTCTTAGAAAATTCTGGGATTTTACCAAACATTTCATTTGTTTTCCCTCTCTAAGACTTCACCTTAGAACATTGCCCATCCTTCCATTTCCACCCCCTACAACGTCTCCGATTTAAAATGCTACGCTAGTGGCTAATGTGCCATGCTCCAGTGATCTCGCTAAACTCACAACTGCTCTACAACACACTCTCAGACATATGGATGCTGTCAGCCTGGTGTGGCTAAGCTAATTACAAGCAACACACAAAGCTGTCATTTCTCCAAACATGGAACGATTTAATTCTGCACAATGAGCACACATCTTCTTGTTAATTGGCTAAATATTATATATATATATAAATATATATGCACATAACATACGTGGATGTAGGTGGGTATTTTCTCGTGGTTCTGTGGTAACAGGCAACCAGAACAGACCGCTGTGCCACCCTGGCATTTCCAGTGATGTCCCCAGTGATAACGTTTATTACAAATACTATCCAAAACCAGATCTCAGCAAGTTGGAGAGTAAGATAATCAGCAAGAAGTCTGGAGTTTTATCTTCCTTTAATTTCCGTACTCCTTCCCTTTCTTCCTACTACTGAAAATGACAAGTCTCAATGGAACCTCTTTCCACTGAATAAGTTGGACAAGGGGACTTAATGGTGTTTGTGCGTTTTAACCAGTAAACGATGTCAAGAATATCTGAAGGAAAAGGATGATGGAAAGGACGGACCTAGATTCCCTCACTCGCTGTCCTTTTCTTTATCTCTCTCACATCAACATCCTGCCACCCTGCTCCATGGTCTTGTTTTGATTTTTATATTCCATTGGCGCTGGACAGTGAAAATCATATTCCTGATCCCACATGCCGTTGCACTGATATGGAAAATGATTTTAGAAGCAACTCGAAGCATTCATGTTATTTTTGTTTTCTTTTTTCCAGCCCCTCAGACCCCTCCTTTTTAACGCTTCTCTCTCCAACTCTTTCACTCTCAGTAGGGAGGATTTATTTGAGGCCTTGAGAGAGAGCGCTTCGTGTGGGAGATTTGGCCACTCTGTCCGCTTCATGCGTGGCGAACACGGTGAGAAACACATTTAGCCTGTACAATAGCTCTATCGCACACCTGAATGACACATGCTGTATGCTTTCAATAAGGCCCAGTGTATCACCGCTCCCCATTCACTGTGTCCATAATGCACCGTTAGACTCACGTTGCTTCTCTTTGACAGATTATGTTTTATATCATCCTGCGTGAATAAGCAGTGCTGGAGAGTTATACCTATTGTGAAAGGACTGCATACCGTGGTTTAGAGCTGCCCCACAGGGACAGGCCAGACCCTGGTAAAGAAACTGGCTGGAAAACATAAGCAGCCAAAAACCAATTCCAGTAACAACAACACTCGTCCTCCTAACCTTGTATATGTTTTGGCTTAGTTTGAGTTCACATGCATTCTAATCTTGTATTTTCCACTTCTTAATGATTTTCCATCTTGCCCATCCACACAAATACATATTGTGCAGATTAGAAAAATACAATAACACAGTCACGCAATTTGTCCGTATCAAATGTTGTGAGGAAGAGGGCAAGAGCGTCAGAACAGAAAAGCATTTGCCCTGTTATCGGAATATAGTGAGAGACTAGCCTGGGAGAGATGCCAACCCTATCATATATTCCCAATCAATTAAAGCAACACTTTCTCATTTGTGGGTGTCTGTAAGCTTTTTGTTTAAAATAAACCCGATATCCTCATCAGAAGAAACTGATATGTCCAGTTTGCCCGGTCTGTAGTTTTAACATATCTGGTGATTTCAGCATTGTTGTGTAACAGGAAAGACTTTCCTGACAGGTAGATAACATCAATAAGAGAAAAATGTTTAGTTGTGAGAATATGTTTAGTTATGTAATGGAGAATTTGGAAGAGGTGTCCATGTCTGTGAATGTATCGGCGTGTTTCTATCTATGCAGCATTACAGACAGACAGCATTACACACATGAAAAGTAACACAGCTGCACTGATTCACACAGAAAGAGGTCAGCCTGGTCTCGCTCTCTTTCCTCTTCAGCACTCCCGCTCTTTTACAAACACATCTGGTGCACAAGTCTACATTTTCCCAAAAGAACATCATGTTTTAAGACCAAGGACGCAGAGATTCCGGACAGAGAGGAAGATTAAACGAGAGGAATGAGGATGATAAAGGGTACAGAGATAACGTTGGTCATGTTGGCTAACTGTAGTGATTGAAGTCCATGCATCCTTGGTAAGTTTAAACCTGGTTTTGGATAACTGTTTTAACAATTATGTTAGTCCACCACAGATGAGATTCGGGTTCAAATCTCAGCAATGCTACTGGATGTCTACACAAATATTATTGGCTAGGTAAGGTAGGTAAAGAGATGGCCCAATCATCTTATCTAGGGTACTTCTTCATTGAACCCAGCATTTCTATTGAAACCAAACCTGAAGACCCAACGAAGCAGTTCATGAAAATAGAATAAATAAAACATTTTAATTTTATAATTTTTAAATGAAATAATAAATAAAAATAATCATTGTATATAAGATCAGAGTTGTACCAGTGATGATCAGTTTCTAATTCAGATTTATTTATTTTGTAATAAGCCTCAATGACGTTATATTTAGCAAAGCTAAACTCTAGTATAACTCAGAATAGTGAAATGATATGACATAATAAACCTTTGCCCTCAAACTGGATAAATAACAATAAGTATTAATATTATTATTTAAACATCATCAAATATGTGCCAGTTCATTGTAGGGTATCAAGGATTCATTTATTAACAGTACTATTACACGAGTGTGACGTTTGAGGAAGTCTATCTAAACTAATGTGGTGTTTTTGGAAAGACTACCAGTAGAAAACCGACAGGCAAGGGGAGACCATGCCAAAATCAACACTGATAATAACTTTAAAATAGATATGCAACGCTATAATCCACAAGACATGGTCCTTGAGCAGATATGTTTCCCAAGCCTTTGCTTCTTGACCCTGAGCCATGTCATCACCCCAGTGGCTCATCTGCCAATTTGTAGCCCCAGAGCAACAAAAGAAAAAAAAACCTGGACCGAACATCTTGTACGATGTGTAGAGAATGTGGAGTAGGGGTACATGAACATGTGCTTTTAGGAGTATAGAAATAGCATGACTTTTAATGAACAGAAGATTGTTTTTGTTCAAGGAATTATGATCATTTATGAGCCGTCATCACACATTATTTTGGATATCAACCCATGTCTAAAAGAGAAATCTGAAGGTAGCAATATAAAACATTTAAACAAATAATAGCAAATGATTTACACTTCTAGAAGTAAGTTTTAGAAATTAGAACATATTTATGCATCATTAGTGTAGCCGTGGGAGTGACTGATGGTGAATACCAGAAAAGCAAAAGGCAGAAACAGTTTTTCTTTTCGTATATTGCTCCAATGTTCCAAAAATATGAATCAGCTTCAGTATGTCATTCACTCATGTTTGTTTAATCCTGTCTTGTTCTCCGCTTTATTGTACCAGTACATGTATGTGTTTTCTTCTTGGATTTTGTAGCCTATTTTATCCCCGATCTCCAACTTCCACCAAGTAAAACAATCTGGCTCACTGTGGGGGATAACACATGCTTCCTTTGAAATACATGAAGGCAACCATCAATTATTTTCAAAGCTCAAACCACATCACAGGGCAGATTAAACCACTTTTAGGAGAGCACTAACTGCCCCTTTTATATACAAGCTCACAAAACACTCAGAATTGGGTAGTGTCATGTCAGGAGTGCCAAGCACCCACCCAGACAGCAAAGCTGATTAATTAAGCTCTTTTGTATGTTCAGGCTTGAATAACTGTGGTACGGCTGAAGACATCATTTGTAATCTCCAGTTTGTGGGGTGAATGCATTTGATGCACTGCTCTGCTGTGTGCTGTTTTTTACTTTTGACATTTTAACATAGTTTACATTCTTTTCTGGAATTCACACCTGAATTGTCGGGTTATTTTAATATCTTTTAAAATAAATATCTCTCATTATTACTGTATGACTACATTCTAGACATGGTACATTTATTAAAATACTGATGCTACAGTGAAACTCTACAAACTTACCCAAATGTTAAAGAATTTCATATTATGTGTCCATAAACAATCATTAGGTAAGAAAAGTAACAAATGTCCAAAAATGAACAACTATTCAGTAGCTCTTTAAGAGTCTGGTTAGAAATGCATTTATCCAAGTTCAGAGCATGTTTAAATCACCTCCGGCCAAATAGAAAACATGCAAACATGTTGTGTTGTATCAAGGCTTTAACACTCTCAAGTATTCAGGCCATCATTCGTCTGTATCTGAAGAGAAGCAGAGCAGATCAGAGATCGAGGCCAGCCATGGTCCAGCTTGGCCCCGATTCAGCTCAGTGCTCAGACCCTGGGTGGAACCTTCCCAAGAGAGAAAATATAAAGATTAAATGCAGAACTCTGGAGATAAGACTGAAGTGTGGCAATGCCAGGTCTTGCTGCCCTGTACTCCTTTTGAAAGGTCTTTTGGAATTTACTCGAGGCAAAGTGAAGGAAAAGCCTGAGCATAGAGAATAAAAGAAAGATGAAAGGAGAATGATCAAGCTGACCTGATGGCAGCAACGAATGATGGGATGAGGATGACAAGATAGTTAAGAAATATTCCCTCCTGGGCAAAAAAGCTGCCAAACAAAAAAGGTTTGTGGAAAATGTTAAACACCAAGACTGGTTAGTTTGGTCATTTTAAAACAATTAGTTTTAATGCATTTCTTTCAGCATACAACACTTGTTCAAGAGACATTTATTTGCCCAGAGGTGCCTGTGTTCACCAGGACCTACATTCATTTTCCGTGAAGACATTGTGCAGATCAGATAACAAGGTTCATTTTGTTTTGAGATAATAATAGCAAGCAGCCCCCTATCCTTACTACATCATTAGTACCCTAGAGTGGGTTAAGACCCCTTCTCTGAACCTTAAAATGGACCGTTTTTTAATTACAAATCACTGGATAGTTGGGAAGAGCTTGAATTGCATCATCATCTTATACCCTGAATTACGCCATCATCTCAGAACTGCATTCTTTTGTAGAGTGTAGTTCCAGTGGAACATCTGGCGAAATGCTGTAGGGTGGGCTAACCTGCACAGCTGACTTGCCATCAAGGCCAGGATGGAGCAAAATTAAGGTACGCTTCCTGCAATCCGTACTGACCCCTCAAAGGTCATCTGCACAGCTGGGGGGGGGGAGCACAGATAGACATGTCACCTGATCTCATGATGTCAACGGCTGTGGGATGTAAACCAATCTGCTCTGAAGTGAACAGGGCTGACGTTAGTGGATGATGAGATCAGAGTAAAGAGGGGTGCAGAGCAGGAATAAAGGAAGCCATTAATGACTGTGCTGAATAAATATATTAAATGTTAAAACAGACAGATGGAGCCTGTAGAAAGCAAATGGTGTATAAAAGGCAAATATTATGGGTACTCATTGAGTGACAATACTCCTTCACATTTTACATTTACTTGTAGGTGGGTAACACTGCCACCTCAAGGCAAGAAGATCCTGGGGTGTTCCGGGTCCCCACTGTGCCGAGTTTGCATGTTCTCCCCATGTTAACACCTTTACAATGAGCCAAGAGGTTGTACATAACATTAAATAACAAATGCCATTAGCAAGTTTTTTAACTTTACTGAATATTCAGAAACTACTGACCATAGTTAATCATACATTAGGAAAAAATCAAATATCACTAATTTTCCTGATTAGGAAGGTAAATGAGAGAGCCAAATAAAAACTTATTACCAATAATAACAAATAACCAAGGATAACAGTCAAAAAGAAATGTAACACGAATGCATACTAATAGTAAGTGAAACCTCGCAGTAAAACCCCTGTTTTTAACCAAGTTGGGAGAAGTTACCTTTCTTTTAGCTCATCGTGAGCCTAGCTTTATGCGTTATCTTTTTTACAGGCATCCATGCTACCACAAGGTTAGAAGGGCACTCCCTATGAGGGCAGCTTTAATATTTCAGATTAGATGTACGGGCTATAAAATGCAAATACAGATATACAGATATTTAGGATTGCACTGGACCAATCTTTGAGCTGAAGTCTTACATATTAATGCAAATATGTTGAAATATTTGTAGTATGTGATTATGACAGTCTCTGGATTCTTTTACATGCAATACAGTGTTTTACAGTGAGAATACTGTAAGAATCAAATAAGCTTGGAGTAGTGAAACTGAGACCTAAAAACTAAATCTTTATCACATCGTTCTTTATGGATTCATGTAATAGTTCCCTCATTAAGAAGATAACAGCTAAATATGAAATTTACACCTTTAGCTGCAATTAAAAAGAAATTTTAGTTTCCAGCTGATACTGTAAACTGCAACACACTGTCACAGACTCTCTCTCTCTCTCTCTCTCTTTCTCTCAAACACACACACACACACACACACATATACATACACACACACACACACACACACACACACACACACACACACACACACA
>JAYDZG010000008.1:11473161-11486614 GCA_034509265.1 Microcambeva bendego | reverse complement strand
CACACACATACATACACATACACACACACACACACACACACACACATACATACACACTAAGGTTTTCCCTTAGAGTAAAGACAGGAACAAGAGTATGTATATTTGATCCTGTGTTGATCTGGAATCAATATCTTGCTCTGTTTTAATTGTCACGTATTGCAACTATCTCTGACACAGGAAAGACTTATTTTCTTACACCACCTTTCTTCCTTTCTCTCTTTCACACACGTGCACTCACACACACACACACACACACACAGAGCCTGTTAGAATTACACTAATATCAGGTGCAGTGCAGTCAATTATTGCACCTATTCATATTTCATTTAAAACCAACTAGAATTAGATGATAAGATCCACGTTGTAGCATACAACAATTGTGAACCAAACAAAAAACTATTTTAAAAACAGCAGGATTTCTTATGTTTTAAGTCAGGAGAGTAGATTTTACTCGGGTTTACTCTAGGTCCAGTACAGTGTAATGGTGGAAAATATTTTTATGATCCATGTTCACAAAGTTCAATATTTTCTTGTTTCAAACTGTTCAAATGAACAGTTGAGTTTAACATCATGCATATTAAGAGCAATTAAACAAAACAACCAGCCTGGCTGTCTAAATGAATGTTTATGGACCAAGGCCTGACTATAATGACTCATATAATCATTTTGTTTATTTAATGCTGTTATTAGAAAAAGAGCTTCAAAAATGATACTTAGTAAAAGATTGCAACACATGATGTACAAATGGCAGAGTCTGGTCCAGTCATCCAGAAAGAGAATGAACAAGAAAGCAAGCAACACAGAATAAATCCATATCTATATCTATCTATATATAGATATGTATATATATAGGAGGTAATGGCTGAGAGTAGAACTAAGGGTATGTGTGATGTACCAGGGTCTCCGATCATCACCTTCTTCCCTTCTACCTCTCACCGGCCTCTCAATGCACACACTCCAACAAACCGAGACCTTACACACTGCACCACGGAGCAGAGAGCAAAGACAGAAAGGAATCATTTTATATTCTTTTTGTGTGTGTGTGTGTGTGTGTGTGTGTGTGTAGAAGAGTCAGATAGCAGCCTCTGAGATGTTTTGACATAAAGTAACAACACATGTGACAAGGGCACTAAAACATGGCAGGAATTTCTCACAACACACATCGCTTGTGACGGATTCATGAAAGAATCGTTCTTTTAAAACATTTTAATTTAATTTCATAAAATTGTATTAAATAAATCTATCTAAATTGGATACATTTGATAAATCCCATTTCCACCTTTTTCGTATGTACAATAAACCAAAAGCCCACTTCAGTGTAGTAGAAGTTGTTATAACAGTGCTGATATAATTTACCATACTAGTTCATCTGTTGTAGTGTGACAACATTAATATGTGCACTAAACTGCTATTAAAACCCACTACACACTGAGAATGTGCTTTTAAATGTTGACTGTGAGACAAGTTTATTCAAACAGTCCAGCTGTGTATCATATAGAGATCACTCTCAGGCTTTAGGTGTGTTCACTTTTCAAGAATTTAGTCAAATTGATCATCTGAGATTAATTAATTGTTTACTTTTTACATTTACTTGTAGGTGGGTAGCACCGCCACCTCAAGGCAAGAGGTCCTGGGGTCGATTCCCAGATGGGCGAGTTTGCATGTTCTCCCCCGTGTTTCTGTCAGGTTAATTGGAAACACTGAACTGCCCTGTTGGAAACTGGGGGCTTGTAAGTGTGTGTGTGTGTGTGTGTGTGTGTGTGTGTCTGCCCTACGATGGACTGGCACCCTGTCCAGTGTGTATCTGTGTATCTGGTACCTATTGTAAATTTTACTTGCAGTATATGAATGAATAAAGAAGGCTTGCTCAGGCTGGATCCTTGTTTGAACCTCACACATCTCTTGTTTCTTTTTTTGCTTTCCTCTCCCACAGTATTTTGTTCCTTCTTTCTCTTAACTTTACAATATAATGAAATAAGTTAAGATGTATATGCAATTGCAAATGTATTAGCTAATTTAGGTAACAAAAGAAATCTAGCAGTGTTGCCTGAATATCCATCCAGTGACTTAGACTGAATGACAGCAGAAATTTCAGCTTATTTAAATTGCAGCATGAAAAATTCTAATATTACTTAAATCCTTTAAGATAGACAGACAATATGCTTTTATACTTATATGTATTTATTGTACATTTTACTATGTACCTGCCAATAAAAACAGTTGATTCCTACTGAACCATAATGTACCAGTCAAGTAGTATGGCCACTACTTCTGCCATCATTTAAAACCCTTTACTCCGTACAAACAAGATGTGTGGACTGAAATGCACACAAACACGTTTCCCTCCTACATAAAAATGTCAATTGCAATTAGAACGCTGGTGGCAGGTTAAACATGTGATATTAAGTGAGAGATGTACGATGGACCTAGTGAGTGGAGGAATTTAAGGCACTATGCTGGCGCTGGTCTGGGCTCTATGAGTTCCTCTACCTGTTTGAGCTCTGTGGGTGACCAAGCACGGCCATCCTTAATGCCAAAACACACATATACGCACACACACACACATAACACACACAAGCTGTGCAGACTATTCCAGTATAAAAAAAGATCTGGTTTTCCTCATTAGTGTGCATCACAGTGACGGTCTCTGTTTCTCTCTCTCTCTCTCACACACACACACACACACACACACACACACACACACACACACAGGCTTCCTGTGTGTTCAGTGTTTACTCAGTGCTGACCGTGAGCTGCACTCTATTCGTTTTCTCTGATAAGAGTGCAGTTATGTCAACAGCGGACACTGTGCGGCTGCCAGCGAGCATGTTTGCCAGTATTTGCTCTACAATCTGTTTACAATAAACACTTTGACCACATGTCTGAACCCTCTCACGCTTCCACCATCTGAACACCTACTATAGTTTCGCCCCCTACTGATGGGAGTGGGTTTTGACCATAAATTAAAAACCAATTAAAAAAAACTGCATGGAAGAGGAAAGTGTAAAGATGTGTAGGTCATCAGCATCGCCCCATAATGAGCGGTGTCTGTGACAACTTGTCTGTGAATCCTAGCGCCTGTCAGTGCTTATTTCTGGCTGTACTTCTGCCAGATTCTTTAAAAAACTTTCAATAATTCACTTGCTAGATGTTTTAGAAAGATGTTTCTGTTCAATTGCTTCCATTAATGCATTCATTCACATTTATGATGGGACACAGATCATACAAAAGTTCATATGATGGGACACAAAAGTTCCTGACGCAACCCTCCTCTTTATCCAGACCTGGGACCAGCTCTAAAAGTGCACTGGTATATATTTCTGTTTGGCCTGATCATGAAGCACAACTAACATAACACGCCAAAGAAATTCATGAAAATAGCCACAAACACAAATGATCATTTGTACTAAGTACTATTTACTGATTTATTTCAAAATAGGATCGATTTCAGAACTCAGTCTGGGAAATAGTTTATTTATATTTCATATATTTATGTTAATTTATTAATATAATGGTTCAGGTTGGTTCATGTGACCAAAGAACATAAAGATATATGTATATAATTAAGTTTATTGTATGCAGCCAGTACATATATCTACGCAACAATCCATGACTGGATGAGACAACACAACAAATAATTCTATCAGTTTATTTAAAGACCCATACCTTCAAATAATGTTAGCTTACAACAAGAATCTCTAAGCCATCTGTAAGAGCTGGCATCAAAAAAACACACCCAGGACACAATGCCAGTACAATGCAAACCATCCCAAATCCCTCTTTTAAATATCTGACTCCCATTGAATGGAAATTCTGATTACATAATCTTAAACAACCATGCCAAAGCACAATACCTTAGAAGAGGAAAGACTCGACTCATAAATACTTTAAATCAGTTTAAGGCAAGTGCAAGATTTAAGTGCTACTAAAAAGATTTCAAGGAACATTAGAGGGTTTGGGAACAAACTTGAGCAGATAGATGGTGGCTTGTTAATTTAAGAACATTTGCATGAGTTCTGTCTTCTTACTTAAACGTGGTAGTCGTTTAATTACCCGTACCCTGAGCTGATTTTTGTTTCTTTGTGTACAGCCTTTGTCATTCAGGCCATGAGTAAGAAAGAAAAACAGACAAACAAAAATAAGAATGAGAGAGATGTAGAAAGAGAATAAGTAAGAGAGGTAAAAAAAAAGAGCAGGCAGGAGGACGCACGTAGCCTGAGAGCAGCGAATTACGTTAATGCAGCAGATGAAAGGAAGAACATACAGAATAGGTGAAGGGGGGGGGGGGGGGGTCCTGGGTAACAAACCATGTACGAGGGAAAGAGCAAAAAGACAGATAAAAAGCTGCAAATTACAAATTTCCTGCTCGGTAGAATAAATCATCAGACGTGGGCAATTTGCTATAAAAAATGAAGGTTCTTTAAAAGCCAGACTTTGTCTCAGGTTCAGCACACACTCTGACACACACGCACTCGTGAGGTGGGACGTCCCGGTGGGCCGCCGCTGGCTGAGCACAGGGACAGAGGCTCATAAAATCAATCACTCCTGCGAGCAGTGTAGAGCTTCAAAGCAGAAAGCTGTCATACCGGGGGCCTCCATAAATAAGCCCTGTGCTCCTGCGCTGGAATAAAACACACACACACACACACACGCGCACACACACACACACACACACGAGAAAGACAAACATGTCATCGTCGAAGCACAGAGAAAAATGCCACAGACGACGCAAAAAGAGCAACGACACAGCCGACCCCTCTGGAGATTCATGATTCGAGGATCTGATTCTCCACAGAGACTCGTTCACTAACAATCAATTCATCTCTCTTCATGGTCTTAGCTCTTGCAGACAGCTCTACCTAGCCGTGACTGCTGAACCTTCCAACTGGAGACAATATACAGCCTAAATCTGCTTTACAGCTCTTCAATTGGATAACCTCATTCTGCACAAAATATAATAAATAAAATATTTATTGAGCGATAAGCGAGTGACTGGTGTCTTCTCTGCCTGTCTATTATACAATCACGGGTGAAAAGTAGGGGCGCACAAGCCATCAATCAGGGGTCTCTAGCACAATATTGGAGGTTAAAACAGACTTTGCCTGGAGTCCACACCCTCTCTCTCTTAGTCAAACAGAGCTCAGGCAGTTCTTCATTCATTAATCTTCCTGTCTGTCAGTGATGTTAGACAGACAGAAGAGCCAGGCCAGTCTCCACAGCTCACTGTTCCCCATGGGACAGAGCCTCAGAGAACACACATCATTTCATTCGAGTGGAAATGTGACCCCGCCAGGTAGCGTTCATCTCTCACACCCTGACGCATAACGTATTTTTAGAACGTCGATCGTTTTTTTTAATGCATAGTTATACAGGTATTCTAATTATAGCCACAGACATTGCTGACTGGCTGAGAAAGGCTCTTGCACTTTTACTACCACCACAGCAGCAAAGGAGCCAATCAGAATTACCGGCAGGGGGCCAAGCACTGAGCTGATTACGTTCAGTGAAATGGAAGTTAGCACACAATAGTAATCACAAACACCACATCTGCCATCAAAACAACACACACACACACACTCAAACATCAAAATGGCAATCGTTCTTATTAGCAAAAGCCACATAGAAGTATTTTAGATTTCAGTTGAAAACAGGTACAACTGCCTCCAACTGTGAGGTTGTGCTTAAACACCAATAGGTAATTACACGAAAATAAAAAATAAACTTATGAAGAAAAACCTTTGATACACAAAGAGGAAAAAAGTATTTTCCCCGTCACCATTAATCACAACTAACGAGAAGTGAAGAGACCACATAACTGCATTTCATTCAACATTTCAAGGAAAACGTGCCAACTGCCCCTTTCTATCCACCCTGTGTGGTTCTTTTACCTTTTATGATCCATGACTGAGATCGTAAGCTAAGCCATTACCATATAATTAGTTCTGTCTACACCTGTACTCAATTTCCTCTTGATTGGTTTATGTATTTATCTTTTTATTGTCATTTGTCCTGTTGTGAAGCAATACACAATCCTATCCTGAGGCTAGTTCATGTTTTCGGTCCTTGTTCCTGTTCCTTGTTTACACCAGTCCCATGTCCTTATTATTTTTACAGTTTTGACATGGGCCTGTGCATGAGCAGTGAATAGACATTGTAAATATGGATTGGCCTTTAATACTGCTGTCTGTCTGTCTGTCTGTCTCTTCTTTGATTGTTATTTGGGGACAGTAGAAGGGCTTCTTCTCATAAAGAGCCAGACCAATCATGCTCTTTAGTTTCCCCAACATAGATGAGCTATTTACTAAGCAGGAGGTTGACTTAATGTTGAATAGTCAGTTTATTCTATACATTAAATCATTTGTAGACATGATTAAAAGAGACATCCTGAGCACACGCCCCAGGGGAGACCAGAAGTAAATATAGTGTGGATTGGGGGGTAAGAGGAAATTTCTCAAATATTTAAAACTTAATTTAAAACTTCAACAAAGCCTTAATTTGAAGATTTTTTATCATTTAGATTTTTTTATCATCCATGAGCAGTCTCTCTGACAGGTTTGTCAATACGAGAATATCGCATATATAATGCTCTGGGCCAAATTGCATCACTGTAGTCTGTTAAATCATAATCTAACACTTCTATAGAATAATTAACCTATGCTTTCAGCAGGATCCAGCCTAAAACCTGTTTTACTATAACTAAGGAACCTCAGGGCTCGGAGTTATTAAGCCCTTGCTCACCAAGCAGCAGCCTGTGCTGGAGCTTTTCTTTGTTACAGCTGGTAATAAATCTATTTTATCCCCCTGTTTTCCATGTTTATCTCACCAATCTTGAGCACTGATTGGTATGTACAGGTAAGTCGTATTCTCTGGCACATTCCTGCTGCTCATGAATCCCAGCCAGTCTGAGCATGTAGTATGAATCAGCTAGAACCAGCTTTAATAAGGCCAGAGCAAACTGCTCAGCAATGATCACTAAGAAACACTGCCGTGCATTGTTTAACCAGAAATATCGGAGCAGTGCTAGATGGGTCAAACCAGCAGTTTGTTTAAGACTGGAAGATAGCAAGCAAAGCCCGAGGGCATGGGAAACACAGGTAGCGTTACCATTCGAGCCAGCTGTGTTTAGTGTGTTCGTGATATGAGCTGAGCTGGAATGGGAGCAGGGGTCAGGAACCTCATTAAAACGAGAGAAGGAGGAGGAGAAGAGGGCAATTAACCACAATAAACAACAGAGAAGCAAATACACTCTTCCACACACCCGACCACACATAAATTCACTCACACACATACTCACACACAAGCCAAACAAAAAAGGGAGTGACAGGATGGGACCTGATCATTAATGAGTAATCATGGAGACAAATGACTTTTTCCGCTGCCCAGCTTCTACACACGTGGCTTCTTAACCAGACATGTAGAGACTTGCAAAGGATTTGAACATGTACCTCCATCTTCGATTTCATCCATATTAGTAACAGTTTGTGAACCTTTCAAGCGAATTAAGATTTATATTTCACTTGTTTTATTTCTGGTCAGAATCACTCTTGGAAACACTGGTGCGAAGCTGGAAAACAACCTGGAACGGAATTCAATCCACCTCAGGGAACCACACGCTCACACGTTTTACTCACTCACTCATGGATAGGAGCTGTTTTAAAAAGTCAGTTCACAGGTGTGGCAGAAGTGTGAGCTGCATTCTATTCCTTTCAGATTCATTAGTACCAACGATTTGTTCTGGAATTTTAACGCACAACAGTGTCAGAATGTATTACAGAAAAGCAAAACCCTCCAAAAAAGTCTCTTATGTTTAAAATACCTTAAATATCAAATAGCTACTCTTTACAACCCTAGTTAGAAGATGAGAACGCACACCATTTTGTGTCCTAAGGTATCTGGGGTACAAAAGAGAATCACATAAAAAGCATTTCCTGGTTCCACCCGGCCATGTGTGGATTTGAAAGACAGATGGTGTTGTAATATTGGCCTCACAATACAGTTGTCCCCATATTAATAGTCAAACACCAAATTAATTGCTTTGTCTGCCTGAATATTGTTTGTGCTTCTTTAAAGCCATAATCAAATAATGGATTTTTTTGGCTTTAAAATGTGACAGATCACCGAACACAAGTCATCTCAACTCATTGTCCCATTAGATCAGAGTTAAATAAGAGGAGGAAAAACTCCATAAGCCAGTGAGCAGATATTTAATCTATTTGGCAAGTTTGCTTTTTATACCATATTGGTGTCATGAAGAACAACATATTCCATTTAATTCAGGGCTGTTTTCTTTACTTAAGACTATAAAATAAATCAAAAACACATTGTGCTAATGCCATCGTCCTTTAACTTTAAGAAAAAGCATGAACGGTAAAGGTATACAAATACAACACAAGCTGAAGCGAATCCAACAATGTTGTGGAGCAAATGAAAAAGAATGTGTGAGAAAAAGTGCATGAGATAATTTTGGGAGTGAGATGAATTAAGGAGATGTAAGATATAAGCTGTGAGTACTACTAGAGAAATTTCCTGTCCTCTGATTGCCCTCACTTAGCCAGCAGTGCTCACTTTACCAGACATGGGTGGGACACAGAGCATGGTAAGGGCTCAAGAACACACACACAAATCCTTTTGCATTTAAAATTGTAGCCACATAGCCAGTTTCCTGTGGAGGGGAAATAACCATGGTCCAGATGCAGAGGAGTCTGGGACCGGCTTAATGTCTTGCCCAAGCCTCTAAATTTGGCTTGTGTAAGAGAGCATGAAGACCGAAAACCCCAAACCAGAGTCTGACAAAATTAAAGTGAGGAAAGGCAGAGAAACAAGGGGGTGTGGAGAAAGGCATATATACTTCTCCGGGGATTAGAACAGATGTGTGATCTAAAACCACATCTGCTGGATTCTCACAAACAAAAGTATAAAATAAGAAACATCAGCCTAATGGCTATTCCTAGAGGGTCAGCGGTTATTGTTCATTTGAGAGATAGATGGAAGTTGCATGAGTTACAGAGCAGCAGAGAGCAGGGAAGGTGTTTGTAGGAGGATGTGTGTCGGTCAGTATCAGTTACTAGGTCAGGGCTGGCTTGTGTGGTTTTAGTATAAAATTGGGTGCTATCCCAGACCATTATTTCTTCTGAAAATAAAAAAGAAACCTAGAATCTTCTCCATTTTCCTGTTTTATTTTAAGGATGTCTGACCCTGCAGCAGATTTAGAGATGATGTCTATTAATGTTTAGTGGACCATTGTTTAAGCATTACTGCTGCACTATTTGCCTCCCATGTTTTTCATTACGTGAAGTATTTGCATGCCCGTACTCCCACATCCTTACAATTTCAGAACAATAACAGCTGTCAGTAAAACACTGGTCACAAGGTAGCTAGGACCCCAGATGATGATAAAACATGTCCCACACAAAAGATACATCTAAAAAATAAACCATTGGCGTTTTAGTCACCTTGTAACCAGTGTGTTAATTGTCAACGCATACAGAATTACGCCGTAAGTAAAGTGAGCTTTGCATGAACTTTTTAGAAGGTGGAAATAAATTAACAAAGAATGAATGTTATGAAGAATGAAGAAATATACCTATCTAATATACTTAGATATTAGTGACCAATATAATGTAGGCTAGTTATAGAAAGACAAAAGGGTAAGAAAACATGCATACTGTATGGTCATAAAGCACACAGTGTCAAAGTATGTGTTATAAGTTGTACACTAAACTAACAAGAAAAGCAAGAATGCTAATCCTTGATCTTAACTATTTTGGAATAATAAGATAATTGACAATGAAAACAATAAAAAATAAAATATAATAATTGAGACATTTGTATTTTCAGAGGCATTAGAGCTTTAATACAACTTGGCTGAAATTATAATTCTTTAAAAGCTCCTACTATTTTAAGAAGCCATTTAAGTAGGAAAACTAATTGTTGCAAATAGCAGTTTTAACGATAGCCTAAACCTCCAAAACCAGAGCAGATCCTCAGGGTGCTGCCACAATTACAAATTGCTCCGTTTCGCAGATATTTTGCATAGTTTCTGCTTTTTTGATTGTTTGGCTGCAAGGGATTTTTTAGTTGCACTTAACGTGTTTATTTCTTGGTCATCATTCAGATTTTTAAGATGGAATTTATACATTTTTTAATGAAATATGTATTATTAGTAAAGGCGAATATGTAACATATCGTTGCATTTTCAAACAACAAGCTTTACAAGAGAGGCAAACTCATGCTAACCGAAGCTAAGAGTGTAAACAAACCAAACGTGCACTTTTATTACAACCACTGCAAATCACTCATCTAAAGAGAAACAAAGGTTTATAGTCTGATCACTTAAAATAACTAGTTAGTTGTTGGTAAATTCGCTGGCAAATAGCAGTTAGCAGATATTTTAAATATGCATGCAAACTAAAAGTAAACATGGCTAATATGAGCGCAAACTCACACCCACTCGGGATAATTAATACTATTATTACTATCACGTATTTTAGAAAGCAAAAAACTGATTTTAAACAGAAGAAGTTTCATTCTTAAGTTACATTGCACTGCACCATGCAGTAAAACACAGCAACCAAGTTTTACTTCTCAGTTCAACTTGACTTTTATTTTCATTTTTTTTGTTCAGATTTAGAGAATTAAATGCACAATCCACACACGTAAAAAAGTGAACGCTAAAAATATTTTTCATCTGACACAGACGACATGTTAATTGTACGAAGGATAAATATGAAAGTAGGTTAGTTAGGCTTTACTTATAGTATTAAAGTCACACCCATTAAGCCTGCAGCTCTGTGCTGTATGTGTAGTAAACAAAATAACTATGGCCTTATACGTGCCACTCAGCACATGTCCTCTAGCCAGTTTAAAAGTGTCCAGGTCGTAGGTAAAGCTCAGACGGGCTGGATCTTCCCTGCTTCATTCCTTAAATCCTGCTCCATTCATCTGCCTTCTAAATCGATTCGTCTAATAAAGTCATCAGCCTTGCTGAAATATTGAACAAACACACACTCAATCAATGCATGCAAATGCCAGCCATCCATTCTAAGCCCTTCTGAATATTGACGTTCCAAACGACTGCGCTTTTCAGGGGGTTGTTCTTGTGTGTATTCCACAAATAAAACAAGAGAGGACATGAGACCAAAGGATGAAGAGAGCCAAGAGATAGATGCGCTTCACCATCTCGAGCTGCACAAAATAAAACAATAGCCAAGAGAAAAACAAGCTTTATTAAGCATCAGAGCAGAGGACTTATAGCCATAGCTCCATGACGACTGGTCAAGAATCAGATTCCTATCCACTGATCCAGTTTATTATAATCACAGGTGAAAAGGCCAAGCTGTTCTCAAATTTCTGATAAGGTGAAATTTCAGACAAAAAGGATCATCAATGACTTATGCTATATGGAAAACTACAAAGAGGTATTATGCCATTCCGACCCTTAGCAAACACCTCATGCACCTGTGCTGAATGAGACTGTATAATGTGTTTCTGTCTGAATCGGGGTGTGGATAAATAAAGAGTCACTTTCTCAATTGCTTTAAGAGGAAACCTGCTCTTGTGCATTGTGACCGCCCAAGAAAGATTCATCAAGAGTAAGCACGACCTGTGCATTAACTCTCTCAAGATATGGTGCATGAAAGAGAAGAAGGAGAAACTGAACCATCCACCTGCAGCCACTCCCATCGACCCCTCTTAATTGACCTCTGCCCTAGGTATGCACACACACTCTTTTTAAATGAAAAATAAAGACAGTATTGTCAACAGCTTGGACGGGTCTTTAGCTTAAATAAAACAGGACAGACCAAAATAATTTGGCTCCTAGCGACATACCAACAAATACAAATCACAAGAATGACAATAGACAAAAAACCAACACATATAAAAGAAGACTATATAATAAAGACAAGAAAGATATATAAAATAATATGTAAAATACAAAAGTAAGAGTATGGACAAAGGAGGTAAAAACAACAGAACACCTTTTAAAAAAAGAAAACGTCTCTATATAAAGTCTATATAACAAGAGAAAAGACAAAATCAAAAAGGAAATGAGAAAAAGAGGGGGGAGAGTCAAGCGCAGAAAGAGTTATAGGAAAGGAGAGGACAACAGAAAATAATATGCAGGAAATAAAAAGACAAAACAAAAAAGGTTCAAAAAATATAAAGAAATGAGGAAAATTAAAATAATTTAGGAGAGATCAGAGCGGAAATAAAGAGAAGAGTTACGACAGGATGAACAGAGGAAAGGACTCAAGAAGAAGGGAAGAATTTCATATGAAAAGCATTTAAAAAAAAAACAAGCAGGTGAAAGAGGAGACGGTGAGAAAAAAGGCATGACAATGAGAGACAAGAAGCAAGAAAAGAAAATATAATGTAACGAAAATAAATAAATGGCTTTACGCAATCTTAGATACAATGATTTGCAGCATACAGTTGGTGACATGGTGAGGCTTTTCCCTTTCACTAACACACATGACCGCCAGGTTTCATTAGAGCTTCATTAGAGGGACTCAGACCTCTGGCACAGAGGTCGAAAGATTACTAAAGCTTCTATTCATGCCCTACACTTTTTTATCAGCCTGGACAGCCTCCATGTCTGTGCCACTGTGTGTGCAAGGGTACGCAGGAAGGGGAGCTGACGACGTGGACTGTGAGACTGACTGCCCTGTGTTGTGTCCACCACAGCTGTGTGTTAGGCCGCTGACCCCTAAACAAAGCTCGGCACAGAGGAAGCCCTATCTGGCAGTCATGATAAAGGATAGACTGAGCCAATGCAGCCACGCTGAAGCCACGGCGATAAAGCCAGCAGAACAAAACAACACCAGCGAGGCCTTTGATAACGACCGCTGACTGGAGCCAGCGTCGCTCGACACGCACCAGAGGAGCCCAGCACAGCATATACACCCACACGTTTACTCACACACACATACACGAGTTCAAATCTATGGCCTAGAACAAATGAAACCACCACCATTAGCTTTAGCTCTTTAGACGACATTGTTTGAGTGGCAAAAAAAACTGAACCTAACACAAACCAAGAAAAGGAACAAGACAACAGAGTCTGTTTGGTAATGAAGATGCAGTGAGTGGGTGCTGATGTCACTGGAATTATTTGGCCCTATTAGGGAGCTAGGTGCTTGGTGTCACTATTCAGCATTCCTCCTCATTAATCAGGGAGCTTGTCTTCCTTTCCTCCCTTGCTCTTTCTTAGTCTTCCACCCCCTCTGTCTTTCTCTCTCACTCTCCTATTCTCTCTCTGTGCCGTATTTAATGTGCAGTCACTGTTTACACCCCAGACGGCGCGTACAGCACTTTAATCTCAGCAGTGTGTACATGACATCAGCACTCTCGCCAGTGCATAAACTATGGCCTAGAGAATGCTCTCTCTCTCTCTCTCTCTCTCTCTCTCTCACACACACACACACACACACACACACACACACACACACACACA
>JAYDZG010000008.1:11326299-11340567 GCA_034509265.1 Microcambeva bendego | reverse complement strand
CAGCTGCCACGAGGGCTGATCTTTAGTTTCTCTTTTTATATTTATTTTTAACATTAATGACCGCTGTTTTGTTTATAATAATTAAATAAACTCGTGATTACTCTGCAATCTTGTGTCTTAACCGTTTTACCTTTTTTGTGCATATTCTCAGCATAACAGAACTAACATCTGTTTGTATTTGTTCAAGCTAGAAGATTCATCAAATGGTGCAAAATATGTTGCCACCAGAACAACAGATCTCTCTGTGTTTGTCATTAGCAGTTTAGCCCTAAACCAGAGGCATTCATATGAAGTTGTATTATTTGACAGTAAAAATTTTAGCCTAATGGTTAGGGTACAGGACTAGTAATCCGAAGATCGCCGGTTCAAATCTCACCTCTGCCAGGTTGCTGCTGCTGGGCTCTTGAGCAAGGCCCATAACCCTCATTGCTCAGACTGTATGTTGCACTGTTAGTCGCTTTGGATAAATGTTGAAAATGTAAAAAAAAAAATTCATTTTGAACGACAACTGCAAGGATTTTGCTCGTTTAATCCACTCAAGATTAGTGAGCTCATTCAGAGACACTCTTGCCATGCAAGATTTGGTAAAAATATTTTTGTACTTTACTTTGTACATAGTGAGTTATCCTGCTGAAAAAGATCATAAACTGATCCAAATCATTTTTCATCCTCTAATATACTTAATCTGGCCCCTGGCATCCTGGAATGACTTGTATCCAGAGACGTAGGATTCATCTGTCAATTTGTCAGACGTTGAAGTGTGACTCATCACTCCAGATGTTTCCATGGTGGCATGCTTGCAACACAATCACATTGGTCTCAAGGGCCTTTGTTTAATACTTTCCTTTGAGTATTGTTTTAGAGAGTTTTGAATGTGTCCCTGTCTTAAAAGCATTTTTGTATGGGTACTGCTATTTCCTTCTATCTTTAATCCCCCATATTTGTGGGTGAAAGAGCGTTTAGTCACTGCAGACTGAAAAAACATTTTAATGTTTTTATTTATCATCTAAAGATTCTATGTGTACAGACTATGTTTACTAGACATCTAACACACCAGTTTCTGGGTTGCCAAAATCTGTTCCTGCTTGTGCTCAGTAGATGATATAATTGATTGGATGGGCATGCTGTTCGATAGTCGTGGTCTTGTTTGGAGTGACAAGCTTTTCCAGCTTTAATCAGTTTGTGTCTGAGTCTGAGGGATCGTTTCAGCAGCATATTTACATAAAATGTCCTAAACTCTATAATCACGCACAAAAGTACAAAGCTCCTGACAGCAGCTAGAGGGCGCTAATGAACACTATTAATCTGATTGCTCTGTTTTAAATCGAAGTTATGTTTTGTTAGTAAGAGACAAAGATCTGTGAAGCCTATGATGGTGCTGTTCACGTTAGAAAGATGGGCAAATTAAAGATTTGGATTAAAGTTAAAACAAGGAAAAAACATTTGAACAGCACATCTGCTACACAATTTCAGGCGTTACCATACCACGGGGACACATTTTAAGATCGGACACAGACATAGGAGAGTTTTTTACTGTTCTGTACAACAAGAAGATTACTGTCAGAGGACACTTAAGTCAAACGGATATGTTGCATCATTTCAAGTTTAAAGGTCAAGCAGGAGCACACCACATGAAGTAATTATATAGTTACCAAGAAAAGAGTTTGCCTGGTGGTCAGGATGTGGTGCTTTCAATTCCCAACATAGCAATAGTACCTTTATACAGACATTTCCATCTAAGGTGACCTTGTGTTCAGAGAACTCTGAGTACAGAGTCAGGCATATGTGAATGGAATGGATGCAGTGCTTTTTTAAAGGTCAAAGTTCATGTCCTACAAAGACTGAGATTTCCTGAATCTTTTCACACTGTTATGAACTGTAGTCGTAACTGTAGTTGAGGTTTGGCTCAAAATAACTAAATTGTAGTTCTAATGAATGAACAGTCTTTACTGATACAAACTATATTCTATCGTTACTGTAAAAATGTTTTTAAGTTTGGTCACAGCAAGCAAAATACTGGCCATGTACCAAGGCAAAGTGATGACATAAAGCTAAAGCATGTATTAACAGCTATCCATTGTGGTCAGCAGGCTCAAATCACATGCATTCTCTGTCTTCTCGACCTTCGCTCACCGCAGTCAGAGCAGGCCTTGTCTTTTGGAAACAGTGAGTCCTTCTCAAATGTACCATTGTTTAGACAGTGTGAGAACAATGGGCCTCCTCCTCCACCCAAAGATACCCTCCATTCCAGCTGGTAGTGACGAACCATATCGCCACCCTTAAAGCCCTTGTACGCCTATACGCCCGACGTGCACATAAGACCGCTGTTGTCCATAGCTGGTCAATACACACTCGGATTAATTGTTCATATACCAGAAATGTGTGCCGCAATGCCTGCTCTGGGGGTGGATGTTGGGCATGATGAATATTCACATTGCTGCATATCTGTGCTGGGGGTCACAAAGGAAGTACACAGCTAGACACAGTTGAGCCGAGAAAGGAAAGGACAGTGAACAAATAACGTCCAACAGAAATGTGGGCATGTGTAAAATAGAGAAACACTGTCTGACAGTATGGCCTAGGTCTTACAGAAACATGCTCTTTATGTCGTGTATTAAGCTGCTGTCTCAGTAATGAGAAAAAATATAAATGTTATCATGTATTTATTCATAAGAAAGATTTATAAGTTGTTCATACTGACGTAAGATATAACATATGGAATAATTAAATCCTTAATTTATCAACCACCGGTTTATACTGGTCAAGATTGAAGTGGGTGTGAAGGCAGGAAACAACCCAAGTTAGTAAATCAAAGGGAAAAAAGGTAAATCTTATAAGTAAATATATTGGTAACAGGAATATCATCAAAAAAGGACACAGTTATATATATATAAATGATCAAATGAATGCTTCTTTCATATCTTTCTTTATTCATGAGACTTTTTAATGGTTTTGAAAAATTGAACTAGTTGTAGTTTCCATCCTTTTATTCAAATGAGCTTCGGATTTACAAGTCAAATTTAAAATGTTTAATATGCAATACTTTGATTAAATCTAATGAATAAAGTAAATTCTTTGTTTTAGTTACAGATTAATTTGTAATAAATTAATCTGACTAATTTAAATTATTCAGAATGTAAAACAGATTTAGTGTATCGAAGTATAAGATATTATTGTATCATAGCATAAATGAATCTCTAGCAGATGGCTATTACATTTTGGAACCTAGAGATATTTTCCTCAACAAGGGTGTGTAATGTGTTACGCCCCGCTGCAGAGCGAGCTTGTGCCAAAACTGCATTGAGCCTTCTTCGGAGAATGTCCATATGTTACAGCCCAGTGTATAACCCAAAAGAAAACAGAAACAGCATACAGCGCCTATGGATTGTTTTTCTTCACTCATATTTATATAATATATAAAATTCTTAGATTAAATATGTTGGATTTTAAACAGACTAGAGGTGGTGTAACTTGGATGCAGATAGATTCAATTAATCTCTGAACAGCCATGATGTACAATACAGATGTTGGGATGAAATCTTCAGCCCACACCCACAAAATTCATGTGGTGTTTCTTTTTATTTTCATTTCAGTATCCTATTGAGAATCAAATATTTTCATTTTCATTTTTATTACCTTATTTACTTTTTATTTCAGTGACTGGAGGATTCATATTGTGTGATATGTAATTTTCTCATTTTAAAATATTTGTTCAGCTGCACAAAAATCACCAATCAACAAAAAGTAATATTAACAGTGGAAATGTAAGAAAAATAATTTGAGAAAAAGATCATACAACAACGATATTACCAATTAATTTTAAGTAAAAAAAACACCCATTGATTATTTAAGCTCTGTGTTTTAGATTGGTGTGGGTGGTTTGGGTCACTGTTCTTTTCTCAGAATTGCCTTAATTCCGAATTAAATTACATTTACATTTTCAGCATTTATCAGACGCCTTTACCCAGAGCGACTTACAGTACAGTTACGGTGTACTGTCTGAGCCATGAGGGTTAAAGGCCTTGCTCAAGGGACCAACAGCAGAACCTGACAGTGGTGAGGTTTGAACTGGTGACCTTCAGATTACTAATTCTGTACCATAACCACTAGGCCACGGCTGAAGCCTATACAAAAATTGAAGTTAGGGAAAGTAGTCAGTTATTTTCACAGTGGTTAAATAGAAAAATGAATCTTTATATACTTTTTAAAAGAAAATTATTTTATCAAGTAAAAACTATTCTCAAATCATATTTCCAACAGCTGTGTGTGGCAAACAATTCCTCATTTTTCTTTGTTCAGACAGATAGCAGCACAGTCTTTCTTTAGACCTAATGTCAGTGATGACATTTACATGACTTGAAATCAGACTCTTTGAGATGCTGAGATATTATCTTACCTGTGTCATCAGGAATTCTTTGTAAGATGATGCATTGGTTTCATAATAATAAATAAATAAATCATTCTAACTGGGTTATGATTGTTTATGGTCTCTTTTTATGAAATCTGAAGTTATACAACAAGTGTCTTGTGATCATTTTATTTTAGAATAGCAGCACGCTTGTTTTGCCATCAGTACAAAATTTTTATTCATGTCTGTCTTCGTGTTTCATCATTATTTTCTTATTTCATGCATGGAACGATAACTGTGAAGAGGCTGCACAGGCTAAGTTGGTAATAACATTCCATGAGACAGTACAGCGCACATTGCCGTTACAGAGCTTTAGGCTGTAGAAGGTGCAATAAAATCCTATGAATATGCAGTTCTAGTAATGAAGTGACATACTCTGGTAAAAATGTCCCACTATAAAAGCGACGCTTCTGTCAGCTGCTGGAAAAAGTTAGTAATCCACCAGGCCTATTACTGATAGACATCTTGGTGTGTTGTCACACTTACCCAGTCCTCTATAAATGGCCACCTGTCCCTCACTGAGTCAGTACCAAGGGCACTGGGACCTTCAGGCATATGTGACATGAAACAGAGGTGAGGTGCTATAATTGATGTGAGGGTAAAGTTTAGAATGCCCAACCTCTCCCCCGGTAGCAGCAGAACATCCTAAATCCTCCTGCTGTCAACACATCATGAGCAGTTGTCATATTGGCATGACAAATGAACAGCCTTTTGAAAAGCCAATGTTAACAAGTAGTACGTTGAAATCTGAAAACATTGAAACATCTGAAACACTGTGCATGTAGGTGCGATAAAACTTGTAATTGAGCTTAGTTCCCAACTAATAACTGAGTTTACTCTATTTGCATTAGTACATATATTGATCCAGTTCCATACACAATAAATGGGACCATTATAGCCTTTTAGCTTTTATGAACTCATTCATTTAGGAATTAGTGTAAGGCATGGCTGCTTTCGTGACCTTTTAGTTTTGTCCGAGGATAAAAAGAAGTGGTCTGTGAGGAAGGAGTTGCAGTGTATGATTGTGAATCTATTCCAGGGTGGTATGTTGAGAGGCCTGTGGGTCCTGGCTTAATGTTCAGAGCACTTTTATTCAGCCGTCATTGGCTGTGAGCACAGCATAAGATATGTTACATTACCCACTATGCATAATGGATTAGCAATAAGTCTATTTCTGTAACGGGCTATGTCTTCTACGTTTTGAATAAAAGCAATGATTCTGTATGGCTGGATAAATGAGGGGATAGATCGAGGTAAAGAGCTAAAGTGGGCCAGCGAGGTAAAACAAGCAAATGAACGAGAAAAAAAGAATGTAGTAATGAGAGAAAATCAATATGAAATTAATGTCAATGAACTTATGTGTTTAGGGCTGTTTATTGTACTTTCATTTATGAAAATTGATGGGTATAAAGCATAAAACACCCAGTACATAAAATTAGTAGCACACTAATTATTATAATTAATATTTGCTGCAACTGTAATTCCACTCTTTTTATTTTTTATTTACTTTACTAACTTTAATGGGATTTGCATTAGCTTTGAAAGATGGCCACCCAGAATTGCCCTAAGTGACAGGTGATGCCCAGCTGTAATTACAACTTAACTGCTGCTTACTTAGTGGCAAAACTTTAATGTCTGTCTCTGCATCATATACAATAGTTTCAAATGCACATTTGGTAAACATGAAATATCAGTGTCCTAATAGTGACCCAAACTTTTGTACATCATAATCCCTGTACATGAAAATGAGAAGTAAGTATTTTGTCAGTTGGCAAGAATGTTGTAAATGAGAAATATTGACCTTGATTTTTGAACTCAGCTTGATAGGAAATGTAGTGTTTATTGAAAATTCACAAAGACACAAACCTGAAGACACATTATGTGTTTTACTCAGTTTATTGCACTATTGCACCAATTAACACACAATTACACTTGTTGTTTCAGGTGGGGAAATCTCACGTGTTTGCCTAGCACTGTTGCCATCTGTTTTAGCACCTTATGTGAGAAAACACATGCCAGAGACTGATGCTTACCCTCGCTACCAACCTCAAGGTACTTCTGTATGAACTGTAATTGAATCAATGTTAACTTTCTTTTTATTGGCATCTGATGTAACATTATTTTGTATTTAGTTATTCAGTTATAAGCAAGCAAGTATGTACTTGATTAAGATTAACTCGTGAGATTAGAGAATTCTTGTGATTTTTTATTTTTAGCTGACCCGATGTAACATGTAATTGCAAGCAAACCTAATGTGGCAATAAAAAACAAAGTAAGTATATGCTCCAAAATTCATATGTGCAATATTTACAGCTATAAGCTATACCTGGCAAAAAAGAGACAACCTCTGCTTTTGAAGCACTGAAGTTCAGTTAAATGTATTTGAGATAAAGCACCTTGGTCTTTTTGTATTGTTGTTAAAATGTTTGTTATCTTTAAAATGTCCAGATGATACATTTGACCAACTGAATAAAATTGTACTTTACCTGATACATCCAGTTGTGTTTTGCATAAACAGTTTACAAAACAAGATGCTCCCACATTCATATGTAACTATAGGTAAGGTGCTATCTTTGAATAATTCATGCAACCCTTCTTTCCCCGCACACAGCTGGCTATATTGATTCTTGAGGGGTTTGATCTTCTGTTTAATATTACTGATTGTTCAAAATTGTACAAACAGCAAATTTTAGGCACACATAGTATGTGTTTCTTTATATTGTCTTTGAAACTGTTGTGGTCATCCTGTACATATTTCGAGTCAATTTTGTTGCAAGTTATTTGGTATCCCTTATCATTAGTTTGGAAACAATTGTGCTGCACCCATCCAACATAATTAATGATTCCATAAACTTTTGACTCAAATATTAACATATAAGGGATGTTTAAAGTGATTGCTCTTGATCTATATTATTGCATTTAAGTTGTTTAATAGTATTGTCCCTGAGCATAATCATGTCAATGACTTAAAATAAATATTTTCTTCATGTTAAGTACAAGGTGGGTATATGCTCTGGCAGAATATTGAAAAAAAAAACTGTTTATCATTTGAAGTATTCTGCTGTAACATAAAAATCTCCCGTTAAGAGATATTAAGTCCAGTTAAATGTCCAGTTAAGAAATATTAATATTTGCAATCCAACACATCTATATTGAAACATTTATTGAATACATACATGGTGTCATATCTACAGAACGAATAGAATAGAAGAAGGCTGGATGAGAAAAGGAAGGATGTGAATCTATTCAGTTGCTAATTGCAGTAATTTCAGCTTGTCAGCTTACTGTAATTGCTGAGCGTGAAGCCCTGAATAGAGATCACAGCTCACTGACTCATATTGCTCTTCCTTAATGCATTTTCAAGGCTAAATCATTTAAATGCATGTCAATTAAAATATTTTTTTGGTATATTTGCAGTAAAGCTTGTGTTGCCTTACTGTGTAACTGTCAGACTTTCTTGCCATCAGAGGGAACAGCAGTAATGAAACACAGCCTTTCTTCTCAGCACTCTCTTAATTACTTCTCTATTTATTTAGCGTTTGGTCTGTGGCAGTGGTGGTGGTGGTGAGCTCTTGGGATTGTCTAACTCCTGTGTTAAATAGCCTGCATTCCAATCCTCTGATGCCAATCTTAACACCATCCCTGTTTTCATCTCCACAATCCAGCAAATTAGCACCCAGTTGACTCTCACACTTGTATAACTGGAGGATGGGGAGAGACGGGATACTGTTACTCAAAATTATTGAGGTTTTTTTTTTCTATTTGAGTCTTTGCTTTTTTTAAAACATTGAATTGTTCAACTGCACTTGTTTTCCATCTTCCTTTTTATATTTATATTAATTCAAAGTATATGTCATAGGACACATTAGTATGTTACATACGTTTAACAGTGAAAATATAACGTTTTTTTTAATTGTAAAAACAAGCTAATTAAAAGTAGTAGTAGAATATGGACTTGTTTGCAAATTAATCTTAATCTTATTTTATAATTGTAAAACACTTAATGCACCGAGGACCCTCTTTTGTGCTGTTTTCATTGTAAAGACATGCGGTGCAGCAGGCCAGAGAAAGGCCTCTGTTGTTTTGAACAAAGCTCTCTGTTCAAAAGTCTCTTTTTAGCTACACTGAGCAAATCTTGTCCTAAAGCAAACTTTTTAAGAATCACTCGAGCATTTACAAACTTTTTATAATCTTTAATATTTATTTTAGTTCCTCACAAACAAACATTTGTTGAAAGAAGTCGGAAAATGATACAGAAAGTGTATATTGGTGTCTAGTGTGGACGTAGTAATAGAAACAGCAAACCAAACTACATGTCAAAACTGTCTGGATGCAAATTCATGTCGGGCCAGCACGGTGGCTAAGTAGGTAAGACTGTCGTCCCACAGAAAGAAGGTTTTGGGTTTGATCCCCTGGTGGGACGGTCAGGGTCATTTCTGTGTGTAATTTGCATGTTCTCTCTTTGTGTGCATGGGTTTTCCTAGGTGCTGCGATTTCCTCCCACAATCCAAAAAACATGCAAGTGAGGTGAATTGAAGACACAAAATTGTCCGTGATGTGTTTAATATAAACGTGTGTACTGTTAGTTGAAATGTGTGTAATGAATATTTACTGTGTGTCTGAATGTAACCAAATAATGCAAAACATGACATTAAAATCCTAATAAACAACCAAACAAACTCAAGTTTCCAAGATCCTAAAGCTGTGCTGTGTTACATGGCCACCTTTGTAGTTGTAGTTTGTACATTTACATTTATCACATTTTGCATATGGTTGGATCCAAAGTAATTAATGGCGTTTTAAACTGGCCACCAAAGACAAGCTGGACTTCCTCACTTTATTACTTCAACGTTTATTAAGATTTAAAATGTGTGTTGTGAGTCTAACTGGTACGGTCTAAATTGTTTATTGTAGACATGAGAGTCTGTAGGTTTATGCATGGTATGTGTACATGCATAGTGTTTGGTGTAAATACTTTCCTCTGGTGTGTGTGTGTGTGTGTGTGTGTGTGTGTGACTGATGTGTGTGTGTGTATGTGTGTGTGTGTGTGTGTGTGACTGATGTGTGTGTGTGTGTGTGTGTGTGACTGATGTGTGTGTGTGTGTGTGTGACTGGTGTGTGTGTGACTGATGTGTGTGTGTGTGTGTGTGTGTGTGTGTGTGTGTGACTGATGTGTGTAAGTTTTCTCCTCCTCTCTGTTCGGGGGTTGATCTCTGGTCACGTGAACGCTCGTGCTGAGAGCCGCTGCAGCAGCAGTAGTGGAGTTAGTGATAGTGGTGGTGGTGCGGAATACCGACGCATTCAGCCCGAGTGAGGAGGTCGTTCAGTGTTAAAGCTTAACTTCGAGTCCTTTTATTCCTCAGGATTTCAACCATAAAACGCCAAGTCAAGTCACCCAGAGAAAAGAAACTAGTGCTCGTATGGACTGGAAATAAAACCCACCGACAACAAATCTCTACGGCATGTCGGCGTTCGGAGAGTCTGCGGAGCAAATTTAACCGCTACAAACCAACCGAGCTGTATTTCTCCTTAAAGTTTGTTTAGCTGGCGCATTTCATTCTTATTCTTCCGCATAAACACTTTCACATGTCTGGTAAAGTTTGGTGTAGGAAAGTGATCTGAAGTGGGAGTTGGCTGGAGAGGTGAGAGGACTGAAGAGGACTTCAAAGTGCCGACAGTTTTTTTTTTGGAAGCGGTGGTGTTATTATATTTAAAGTTTTTATACATTTAGTCAGATTTTAACTATGGTGGGTGAAATGGAAACGAAAGAGAAGCCCAAGCCGAGTCCTGATTATCTCATGCAGCTTATGAACGACAAGAAACTGATGAGCAGTTTGCCTAACTTCTGTGGCATTTTTAACCATCTCGAAAGGCTTCTGGACGAAGGTGAGATACTTTACTTTAAATATACCGACTTTGTTTCTAGTCACATCTTGACTTATGTTTTAGTTTTACAACCCGGTTAGAATGAAATTAGAATTAAACAATTGCATATATATCAAACGTGGCAAGTTATTTTGCAGACTGTATTAAACGTTGTACTATGCAAATAACTTCTCTATTTCTTTTTCACGTCTAACACCCCAGTTCAGGCTCTGCCTTTAAACACATGCTACACCAATTATTCACGATCACAAGAGGCAACACCCTAATTTGGACCTGCTTGGAAATGTATCTGACTTTAGAAACATCAGATGTTTAGAAGATGACTTAAACAGTTTAAAACGAAACTAAATCGACTATAATTCTCTATCTGAGGTACAGCTGGGTGGTCCAAGCTGGATGAAGATGAGGATTAAGTTGGTGAAGAATGTATGAGGGTGGTGGGACTGGGACACTTCGGTCACCAGAGGGCTCCGTTCAGTTTAAATGGAGGGTGTGAAATGTGTCGTGGCTGTTAGATCAGCTCTAACGATCCCAAACGTAGATTAGACACGTTAACTGGAGGGTAAAAATATTGGTACATCTGTTTAACCTGTATAAAGTGTGAAGCTTTCACGGTTACATTTAAAGGGTGCTATGTGTGGCCCAGAATACAAAAAGTCGAATACAAGGCTTCAAATCATCAGATGAATATGCTCACTAAATTAACTGCAGATTAATAACTTGCATTAAATATCTTGGGTAAATACAAGGTCTCCTGTATTTAAATCACCAAATGTCCCAGAGTTGCAGAATTTAGGTTTAATTAATGAATTCTCCAAATACTTACTCTAATAAAACTTTGGGGATTTAAGTTGTGACCACCAGTTCAGTTGTTGGACGGTTTGTGGTGGACTTGCACCATCAGGAACTTATAATATGTAGATATGTTAATAAAAAAGAAGCTTTATTCACAGAAAGTATGAAAACATAAAAAAAAATATTCTACACTATGCGACTAGCATTTACAATCAGGTTTTGTTAATACCTTGGCACATGCATGATCTGATTTTTACAGCTGCAAAAAGGCTGATGAGTAGACTGAAAGTTTACAAGTACTGGTCATTTTTCTTCCTCCTGCGTGCTAAGCATAGCAAGTATATGGCCTTGGCTTAGTTCCTTCTCCTCTGATTTCTGGATCTAATTAATTAAAAAGAGTGTCCGTGTATGCTCACTCGGTGAGAAGTCAGTTTTAGGAGATTAATTTATTCAATCCTGGCCGTAATGGTCATAGTCTGTTCAATCAGAATGCTTGATATGCACTCAGATTTTGACTGTATCTACGAGAGATCAGTGCTGAGCTTAAGCGGCTGTATATCGGCATGAGTTAGAAATAACTACACTTGTGTTTTCACTTCCTCATCTTTAATTCTTGTTTTAGAGTACTTGCAACACTTGGGACCACTTTTCAAGTGGTCTGAAGAAGTTTGGTCTTTGTGACATGTACATTTCTGTACATGATTTTGACTATAATACTATGGAGAATTATTTGGATACATTGATTTGCAATGGAGAGACATTTCACTTTTATTACAGACTGTAATTTATTTATTTTTTATTTATTTAAAAAAAAAGCTCTTTATGTTTACTGTCAGACTAATTGAAGCTGGAAAAAGTAATGTCTGTTTTCAGTTCTGTTGGGATGCGATAAACCTTAAATAATCCATGTTAATAATTCCTGCATGGATATGAATTTGTGTAGTTATTGTAAAATCATAAGTAGAGTTTAACCTTTTACAATGGAACATGATGTAAACTATTTATTATGTATATAATGATTTCTTTTTGAGTTAGAAACCCCACATGCACACTCTGTTTCCCTGTTGTTCTGCTGTGGGATCCGCCGTTCTTGGTTTACTGCTTTAAATCCAAAAGTTGGATTAAACAGTAAATGCCTGTTTTTAAAGTGTGAAAAGTAGTTTTGAGACTTTTTTGTTACTTGTCCTTTGACTAGGACTTCCTTCTACCTCAGGATTGCTGACTAGAATCGATGGCTTTTTATTCTGTACATGTGTTAAAGTTTCGGTTCTGTGTCTTGCTAAACAAAGCTTTTTGCATCTTGTTTTTGACGGTGTCATATTTGTTTATTCCAGATTGAATCCTGAATAATTTTAGATCTTTCCATATTTAATGTGGCAACATGTGCAATTTAATTAAAAACAAGTAGGGGGTTCTAAAGGGGTTATATATATTTACTCATCATCTTATAATTGATGTCACTGTGTTCCGACTATCCAGTCACATGATGGTGACAGTCTCTTGTTAAATAGTATCTGCCATCAATAGAAGTGACTCTGTAAAGTTCAGCTGTTCATGTAGGATTTTTCTAACATTTACTTAGTTGCATCGTACAGCAAACGCCATGACCTGCAAAGAGCTTACCAAGTTTCATAGGAATCTTGTTGAAAGGTTTAAGTCAGTAGAAGAGTAAACACTATTTACATATGCCATGTAAAGTCAAGAGGCTGCCCAAAGACCTTCAACAATGTTAAAGTCGATTTTAAATTCAGCTTTACAGTGACCCATAACATCCCTACACATAAACAAAAGAATAGCTTTACCAAAAAAAATGTTTCAGGCAGGGCCTAGACCTAAATCCAATAGGAAATCTCTGGGATGCTCTGATCAGGGCTGCACAAAGATGATGTCTTTGCAATGTGACAGATTTGGAGTGTTTGCGAGGATTGGTGGGGGTGTGTGGACATTGTAAAGTGTTTACTTGAATTATACAACTTACAGGTCAAATGAATTAAAGGTTAAACTTGTTCTGAAATTTGAATCAACTATTATTCAGCTTACTTGTAAATATAGCAATTTGATAGTTGACTTGTGAGATTTAATGAGTTTTTTTCCAGATTTGATTGTCATTATGCACTCTTGACTCTTTAATTATAGATCTGTGGCTCTGGGTGTGTTTACGAATGTTCATATTTTATTTGAAAAAGACTGGTCATAGCTGCCTCATTTGGAAAGCACTGAATATAAAATATTGATACATAAAGCAAAACTAAAGCATTTTCCGACACTACAGGAGCTGTTTAAAGTGTTAGACTATTATTTCCAAATGACTTGGGTGGGGTGGAAAGACTCTACTGTTGTAACTCTTGGTCATTGGGGATTTATTTATTAACAGTTCATTCTGATGTTTTGACCTCGTCTTGGCCTGCCATGTGCTTTTTGGTTTAGCCATGCTGCAGTTGCCTTCCATATTTCAGTGGTTTCACTTTCTGCCCCCCACCACAAGATACACACCCATTCAGAGTTGATGATGGGTCCCATAACTCATCTGTCATCATGATGATACTATTAATGATACTTTGTTCTGTAATGAATGGCATAAAAAGACTAAAAAACCTTCTGTTTAGGTATTTAAGTAAAACTTTTTTTTCCAGTTTGAACCCTATTACAGAAACCTTTTTGGCATTTTAGAAATGACATAAATGCTCTGTGATATGAATTACACTAAGCCAAGGGTGACCAATACATTGATCATGATCTACCAGTCGGTCGCACAGTGCATGTTGGGAGATTGTGCCTCATTCAAAAAGGTGTACTTGCCTAGTGTTTATCCTTTTTCTTACAATAACTATGCTGCAGCTCACATGAAGCACTGCGGTCTGGAAACCTTTTATTAATCTGTAGCTATATTTGTTTGTCCCTTTTTGTTACTGACACTGTTTGTAAAGATGAGTACGGATACAAGCACAAAGAAACCAAGAACGATTCGATTCGGTCCAGAAAACTGCAGATACTGGTTTCGTTTTGTTCATATGTGGAGGAAGCTGAAGATGAGATATTTTAACCCTACAATCAGACATTCATATGAAGTTAAGGGCCCCTGCTGGACAGTTCTGGAAATTCCCAAATGTAACATTTTTGGATCAGCCTACTTGTGTGAATCCTATTCGCCACATGAAATGAACAAAGGATGGATATTA
>JAYDZG010000008.1:11306515-11320826 GCA_034509265.1 Microcambeva bendego | reverse complement strand
CACACACACACACACACACACACACACACACACACACACACACACACACATACACACACACACACACACACACACACTCACACACACAAGTACTATAATTGAGCTCTGCCTGCTATCTCTTTCTGTCTTAAATGATGGTCTGCAGGAGGAAGCTAATGTAGTGCTGATCAGCAGTACGTAATGTTTGTCACATCCACTTGAGCGGTCATTATAGCAGCTCTCATTGGCAATAAAAACAAATATACTGTATTTTAACTTAGACCGTAAGACCAAGGCTCTTGAACATCATGGGTCCTTGTGTGTAGGTGATGTTTTGGATTGAGTATATGTGTCCATAACCTTCAACTAAATTGGCAAACATAAGACATGCAACAGGGGATCGGGAGAATGTGATACACTTACCTGTTAAAGATTTTTAAGCCTCATAATGATGAACCGACCATCAATCTAATGCCCTCTGTTACTAAGTTGTTGTTATACGGCATCATTTATTTATTGAAATACCAGCATGTTCTCTTAAAGGGCGGTGTTGGTAATGTAAAGTAATGTGCTCATGGCTTCTTATCTACCCTGTGAGGGCTGTTTAACAAGTCAGTGAGGTGCTTCTGTTTGTTTTGTTAAATTATGTATCATATTAATAAATTATGTTGATTTAAGTTTGCTCCAGCTAAAAGAATCTGATGGGAAACCCTCAGGCAACGACCGTCTCGACTCTGGGTTATATTAGGATTAGAGTAATCAGACTGGCCTGGGCTTTGATGTAGTCAAAATGAACCCTGTAGTATCTCATTGCTGCTCCATTCTAATATAGAGCTACTTTTATCTAATATTCTACAAAGAGCTTTTGTTAAATATTATTGTTGTCTTTTGATAGTCTCCTCAGAATTACATATTTTTGAGCAAAGTGCATTCTGGGGGTGTCTGATTTATTCTTTGTGCATAATTCTTATAGTTTAAATTGGCATGACTAATTTCATTCACTCAGAGTGGAACTACATTATATCAAATGGAAAGTCTTTTCTCTTTTGAAGACACAACAATGTAACCTGTAACTATTTAAATTGTTTTTATTTAGCCAGCTAAAGCATGCTCTGTCATTGACGTGTCCCAGTGCGGTAGATAGCGAAGAGCCTGGAATAGATTGGCTCCCTATCTTGGATTGGTTAATGCACTGTTGGATCTGAGGAAACCAGACCCACTAGGACCCTAAGCAGAATAAAGCAGTGCTGAAAAGATAATAAAGTAAATAAATGTAAATAAAGAACTTTGCAACCTTTGGGTTGTACTAGTCTCTCTGTGTGAAAAAAATATTCTTTTAAATGAATACACTTGATATTAAAATTATTGTAATATCACTCTGTATATTTATTTGTAATTAATATTTACATTTTGGCCTCCTCCAGAGCAAATTACAGAAGTGGTTTCCTTACTCTAGTTTAAGAAGACAACATACAAGATACAAATCTGTAGAAAACATTAAAAGAACCAACATGTTTTATAAAGAGAGAGACAGTGTAAGTGTTTGGTAAAGTGGTGAGTTTTTCGTCATTTAAAGACCGCGAGATATTCAGAAGCTTGGACAGACAAGGGAAGCTCGTTCCACCATTTGGGTCTGAGTACAGATAAGACTTGATGCTCGTCTTCCTTGAGTATCAAGGCTAGCGAGACTATCGGCTCGGAGGTTGCATGATACAGAGCGGGGTTTGATTAGATCGCAAAGGTACCTTGGTGCTGCTCTTTTTTTGGCTTTGTAGGCAAGCATCAGTATTTTAAACGGAATGCATGCAGTTACTGGAAGTAATATTTCTGGTTGTCTCTTTGGGGGCACTGTTTATGATCTTCAGAAAACCCAAGAGAAGCCTCTGTTTGTTTACTTGGTGGTAATATATTCTTCTTTCTGACAGAGATCGGCCGGGTACGGAAGGACATGTACAACGACACACTTAACAGCAGTCCAGACAAACGGACGTCAGAGCTTCCAGATGCCATAGGTCCAATATCACAGCTCCAGGAAAAACTCTACGTGCCAGTAAAAGAATATCCTGATGTAAGATGGATTTTATTAACTTTTAGCGGTATAGGTCCTTTCTGCGTTGAATTTGCATGTTCTCCCTGTGTCTATGCAAGTTTCCATTGGGAGCTCCGGCTTCCTCCCACAGTCCAAAAACATGCAGCCAGGTTATTTAAAAATTAACCTAGCCACTAGGTTGCATAAACCAGTGCATTGTTGGATAAAGCCGGCTTGAAAACCATGCCAGATCAATAATGTGGATCTTGAAATTAATAGATTACGAAGTGTGTTAAGGATTTTTGGGTTTTAAGACTTGTTTGCAGGTTGTTGATCTGTAAAGATTTCCTCCCACAGTCCAAAAACATGCGTCCAGGTTAATTGGAGAGTCAAAATTGTTCAAGACTGTGTTTAATATGAACTTGTGAAAAGATGAACATTGAGTAATGAATAACCGTGAGTCTGTCATGAATGTAAGGGTGTAAAACATGATGTTAAAAACCTAATAAATAAATAAGAGCACTGGCATTTGCTTTCCACAACTTAAAAGCACCCTCATCCTGTAAGGTTTCAGTAGTAAACAGGTGCCTTACCAGTTAAGAAGCAGTGATTAGTGTCTGTTTACTCTCCAGTTAGAACAGGAATAGTGAGATCAAAATTAACTCAGACTGGATCAGAAATAAAATCTACTAAATAGTTCCTCTGTTGTCAGGTATGTGTGTGTGCTTAATCGTAAACATACATAAATACACATACCCTATATGGACAAAAGGACAGCAATTGCAGATGTAATACATCAGTGGTATAAAAAATATGATTCTAAGTCTAGAGCATGATGGAGTATAAATAGCCGAATATAAAGAATTTATATGGATGTTGTGGAAGGCGATGCATTAAAAACTTCACACAACCCCACCATCCGATCTGAGACCAATTTTAAAAACACTCACCACAGTAACTCAGCAAAAAGAATTGAAAAGTCGGACCACCAATAAACTCTATTAGCTCAGTACCCCAAGAAACGATGGGAACCCACTGGCCCCCTGTGGGGATACAAACAATTGCATATGTTATAAAAACAAATTCAAGCATTCTAACCACTGCACGTAAAAAGGGAAAGCAAATCCACCCCTCATTTAATGTTTAAAGACCGAATCCATTACTCAGCCATGATGATAACTGTGGCAGTTGATACAGCATTAAGAATTGAACACATAATTAAATTAAATTATTAAAGTACTATTTTAATATAAAACATATATTGCAAATGTATTTTTGGAAATATTCTGGAAATATTTAAATGTAAGCAAATTGCCAGACGCTGAAGTTTAGTAATAAGGTCAATTTGAGTGATGGCAGACAAATCATGTGGAAATCCCAGAGTGCAGACAAGTTGTAGCTTATTTGTCAACTCGGAATTAATTTAACAGCACACAGACACACAAAACCAGAATCTAATAGAATTAGCACATCATGGCAACCCCGGGGGTTAGCTTCCATGTCTTCGCATATCTTGTCTTTCACATTCCTCTTACATTTGCAACTTCTTCATTTTTACTCGGCGCCGATACAAATCCAGTGAGAATGTGTAATCAGTCACCTGCTTGTTCAGTTAAACACTTTTATCTCCTGTAACACAATCAGCCGGCTGCTAATCTCACAAAACCCTGACAGGCGTCCCGTATTACCTCAGCATCGACAGGTTCAGGAGCCCAGGCTCTGTATTCTGTCTTCTTTTTTTGAGACGTCTCAGGAGGGAAAAAATCTCAGAAGTTATTCATGCCACTCCAGTTCCTCTCGCTTGGAGAATTAAACACAAATAAGAGCTTTGAAGGAAAAGAGACAGAGATGAAAGAGGCAAAGATAAAAAGGTCTTTGTGTTCAACTTTTTCTTTTTTTTTATTATTATTCCACTTGCTTGAATTCTAGTTAATTTTTGCGAGTGAGTCTCATTCTCTCTTTATCATTCATTTCTCCTGGGCTTTTTGTTTTGGATTAAAATTAAATTAATGTGATACTTTGTTGTTTCTAATTAGAGATGATTGTTTTAAATGAGTTTGATTAAAGATATATTTTAAGAAGCTGATAAACACCACATAAAGAGTCAATGTGAGAAATTGAGTTTTAAGGTCCTGGACTGCTGATCTGAAGGTTGCTGGTTTAATAGTTATTAGCTACTGTTATTATGTAGTTCAGATGAAAATAAGTGTAGAGATAAGCAAATTGACTTGGCCTGTCAGAATTAATTATAATTACATTGTCACTGTGGTGTTAAAATTCTACACTGTGCACCAATGACCAGCACAGTTTGTTTTTGCTTCTAGCAGTGTGACTCTTGAAATAACACACACACACACACACACAGCCCACTCATACACATGCTCAAATCCTTCTAAATATTTGGCCCATGATGGACCTGACACAAAAACGGTGACCAACAATGACACCGCCACTAACAGTTGTTTTGCCCTGTGCACCCCGTCGTGGGATGAGCTCAGCTCTAAATATACAGCACAGACAGCAGCTGTGATCGGGCACAGAGGAGAGGGGCTTTAAAAGGAAGAGAATGCATTGTGACCCTGACCGAGAGAGACAGCTGCCTGGCTTATCACTTAGCCCTCGTGACAGATAAGGTTAAACACTCAAGCCACCAAATCACCAACATGCAACCACCAAAAAGACAATGTGTTATTTCTGGTCTCTGTGCGACACGGGTCATTAAATCGCACCAGGACAGAAATGACTACTTCAGACTTGATGACCAACATGATCAGTCAGTGGCACCACATTTGCTTGTACTAATCCCTGCAGGGCACTTCACTTTTATGGCTGCTGTAGTGTCACTCAATACTCAGTTTACTCAAGTCTCACTAATGTCTGACCTTATTTGTCGACTGGTCATTTATAATCCTCTTCTTAAGGCCCGTGTAAACATGCAATTCAGGTGAATTGCCCAAGACTATGTTTGATTTAAAGGAATATTGTGTAATTAATAACTGGTTACATTCATGAATGTAACCAAAGTGTAAAACAAGTTAAAATCTCAAATAGACAAACAAAAATGTAACACACATTACTTTTGAACTGTATATGGGGAAACTGCTTTGAAATATACATACACACACTTTTTTACCTTTTATGTTACTTTTAAGTTTCATTAATCAAATTAATTTGATTCATTTGTCTTTCGCTACTGGTTTTTCTATACAGTTCAACTTTGTGGGGAGAATCCTTGGACCACGTGGGCTCACTGCCAAACAGCTGGAGGCAGAGACAGGCTGCAAGATAATGGTGCGAGGCAAAGGATCCATGAGAGACAAGAAGAAAGTAAGTTTGTTATTTATTTTCTGTTCTTATTCTCTTTTCATAAAATAATATTTTGTTGCATGTTACAGCTTTTAATGTCATAAGGGACATTTTTATTTATTCATTTTAAAAGAAAAATCTATGTGCTTATACATGGATTCTGCATTCTAAATGAAAGCAAGTTCCATGCAGTTTCATTTTAATGTACTTCCCACTGGAGTCCGTCTCAAACCCATAGTGGTGCAGGCAAAGCAGACATTCTTCCTGCCTCTGAGGGTTTCTGACATGAAGGAAAAATGACTCGCATTAAAATGAAAATGAGTGCTATTAAAGAAGAACAGAAACATGGGAGAAGGGAGCCCTGTGCTTTTTAAAGCCTAGGAAAGGGGTTGATATATCTCTTCAGTGTGTACCTTGGACCGTTCAGTTGGTGTTTTTAGATAAGAGAACATGCCACATCCATAATCGCCGGTCAGCTCTCCTATCTGAACATAGGGCACAAGTTTGTTAAAATTGGAAAAAAAAATCTATAATCTCTCTGTTTGACAGTTAAGAACAAAATGAGTGCACTTAAACAGATGTTTTTATGTTCAGTAAGATTTGGTAACATGCTTAAGCAGTTTTTTGTCAGTTTTAATTTTACATTAATTGTCACAATGATATAAATAGATAAGAATTTTATACAGTATATAGTGCACTATGTATCAAAAGTCATCAAGGTGTGGTTCGGCCTTGATGCTAACAATTTACTTAATTCTGGGGTTGACCATTTACTTTTAGTGTTTTTTTTTTACTGTTTATTGTTATTAAAATTATGTATTAATACTAATGTTGATGGGTGTAAAAGGCTATTCGTCATTGAATCGAGAGCTTGTGGTTGTGCATCATTGTGTTCCTGCATAATCACTATGAGCATTCGTCATAGTAGTTCATACATTTTAAAGATGTACAAACAAACTAATCAATGTTTTATTAAACACAGATTTTTATAACGTAGTATATTATTAATTATTCTATTCACTGTTGTTATATAGTGATCATTAAATCTTTTGCCACAGGCTTGGTTGTTGAGAACTCCTGAACCCTAGGAGCTGAAACATTCATTTGTTCTTCTCAGCACAGATTATGCTGCCTGTGGTTACAGAAAGACAAATGATTGCATATTGAAAAGGAAACTGAGAAGCAATATGGCATATGATCTGCTTTGCGGTGCCATTTTAGAGTGGTGTGAAATTAATGAAACGCAATGAGTTGAGATTCTCGTTTTATTACCAGGACAATTGTCATTGCAACACAAACAAATGGAAAAACTTGTAAAAAATGAAGAATGGAAATAAAAAGGTGTTGCAATTAGGGTGCAGAAAACAGTACTGAATATGCCATTTCTCCAATTCCCAGCTAAATTAGATTTACAGTTGCAGTCTTTTAAAAAGGCTATGAAATATTTCCATTCTTAATAGATCTATCAGGACCAGAATAATGGGTTTTTGTTTCTAAATGAAAGAGCACCCTTTTTAGTGCAATTCATAGTTTAGTACTTGAGTTAAGTGTTTAGTCAGTGGATGTTTGAAATAATATTTCTATATACTGAATGCTTGATCAGCTTAGGCACCTCTTGCCTAGGTTAGAAAAGACAGGTCACAGGTAAATAAAAAGTAGTCCCAGGTAAATCCTAGAGACTTTTCATGTCTTCCTGAGTGTACGTAAACAATACATTTTACCCCCTATTTTCCATTTTGGCATAGTCGTTCCTCTGCTGGGGGAACCCTAGTGGTGCCCGAGGAGGGACATACTTGACTGACACACACTCCGTCCATGTTTGCAGTCTACTGATCCCTTCTTAAACGTCCACACTTTGCTGGTTTTGCATTTGAGGCTGGTTTCATGCATTCTGGTTTCTTCATTCCTCTTCTGTGCAGGTGCCTTGGGCAGCCAGGGTCCTTACACATATTTAGTCTGGTCATGTTCCACCTTAGTGGGCCAATATTGTCTGCAACAGGAATTAGTCATGCTATAGGGTGCCCAGCTGACTGTTTTCAGAGCTGAGTATTTAAAATCTCTGCACTGGTGTTCTAGCGACTTATCATGCTGTGCCACATGAGTGCCCTTTAAATTCTATTTTTAACAGTATTAGACATTGTAGTGATGTCTAATATGAAGACATGATCTTATTCATGTATTATTAGCCGCTGCATAACCTTAATCTATACAGTCTTGTTTTACATTAATTCGATATAATATTAACATTTCAAAGTAACGTTTGCTCACCACTAGATCCCGGTTTCATTGTTATGTGTACATTTTGATAAGGAAATAACTTGAGCTAAGGGAAACAGAAGTAAAATGCTTCTGACATCTACAGCATCAGAAGATACGTTTCTGATGTGCTTTTCTTCTCTTGGTGACACTTTCCACTGAGTCATTTCTCAGTCAGAACCCCTCGTTATGGGCTAAGTGGTTTATTGTAATTGTGCTGTTGATTGGAGCTCTTTGTTTTAAGCTTAAATCGATGCAATGAGAAACCCAGCTGGAGACATCTCGATCAAAAGGCTCTTCGGATTTGCTACAAAAGTCTGGTTTCTATGGAAACATTTCTGCAGTTAGATGTCAGAACCCTGCCATTAACTTGCGCTTAACTAATGTAGGAAACAGTAGCTGCCATGACCAGGTTCTTAACCACGGTGTCACTGTAGCCATGTACTGTCACAAGCAGGACGTGGCAAAATTAAACAGGAGTGAGTGGGTCAGTGTTTGTCTTGTCGGATTCTGCCCTGGTTTGGGCTAACTGGATCTAGCACAATGCTAACTAAGAGCGTTCCTAATAAAAAACAATGAATGAATGGTTTAGAACCTAGTTTTTGTGTTTTTGTGTAAATACATAAATGGGTCTGTAACTAAACTGTGACTTAGTCTGTTCCATAAAGTTACAAAAGACCACATTTCTAATATTGTCTTGCTCCCTTTTTCTGCCCCATGTGTGTATTCTGACACCTTCCCATCACAATCAGCATGAACTTCTTCAACAGTTTGAGCTACAGTAGATCATCTGTTGGATTTATGCTTGAACATTTTTCCTTCCTTTAACACATCACAAGGGTAAAATGTTGGCTTGCTTTCTGATCTATTCCACCCATGAGCAGGGGCTGTGATGAAGAGATGCTTCACATCACCTGTCAGTGGTCATAATGATGATAGTATGATAATACGCCTGGTCGGTGTATTATCCTTTGATTATCATCAGTTATGATTTCATTACTTGTCTGAATTACTTTTCCTGTACTCACATGTACCTCTTAAAAGATTTGAAGCAGGTTAAAGCATTCGGTACATTGGCTTTTAAATTTGAACTCATTACCGTAAATTCTGTTTGACTTCACTACTGTTGTGATGTTCTCTCTGTTGTAAAATGTCCTTGAGCTCGGGAAAAGCACTGTATTTATTATTTCACTATTTTGACTGAGGAGCATTTGCATATACAGTTAATTCTGTTAACAGGGATCATGTTTGACTCCATTCTCTTACGCTTTCATCTTTCCAGGAGGAGCAGAACCGAGGCAAGCCCAACTGGGAGCACCTGAACGAGGACCTGCACGTGCTCATCACTGTGGAAGATTCACAGAACCGGGCTGAGATCAAACTCAAGAGAGCCGTGGAGGAAGTGAAGAAGCTGCTCGTTCCTGCAGTGAGTCACAAGCCCATTCTCTTAGGTTTCTCCCCTGACTCTGCATGTATTTATCAAAACACAAGTGTAAAAATGTCAGGTGGCAAAAAACATTAACAACAAAAAGGCTGCTATTCTGAAGGCGTGCTGCATAAGCACTGATAAACGCATTTGCTCAGAGGGAGCTAACGGAATCTAAAAAGCTGTGCTCAGCGTGACGGCCGTTTCCACACTAGTAGCACCGAGTAGTCTGATTCAGGAGAGAGTCTGGTTAAGAAAGGAGGAATAGTCCTGAAGGGGAAACCAGCCCTACACACACTTTCAATTGATCAAAAAAGAGCAGCTGTGCTCATTTTAATTGGCTTAACTGGCTGTGCTTATAAAATCTAATGAGGGACACGGGACTTTAGGACCCAGTGGGAGCCATCAGATGCCGATGTGTTGCCGTCAAGCACAGAGAGGAATAGAAATGATGCTGTTCATCTTGATGGCGGGACAGGTTGTCTGGAGATGGCTGTGAAGTTTAATGGGAAGTTTTGCGATCTACTGTGTCGACTGTGATCCACTTTAAACAGCATTTTACAGTCAGGGAAATACACTCATAGCTAAAGGCACCAGAAATGTGTCTCATTCAATCTAGTTAACGATAACTGGTGATAACTGGTGATAACTGGTGATAACTGGTTAATGATTCAACTTCCAACATCAGTGCATAGTTTAATAAATAAGGTTTACATGCAGATTAAGGATTTATTTTAAATACTTAGTTTAACTCCTCATAAAATGAAGTCGCATGGTGGCTTAGGGGCTAGCACTGTCTCTTCACAGCAAGAAGGTCCTGGGTTTGATCCCTCAGTGGGACAGTCCAGGTCCTTTCAGGTCCCAGAGCTGGACTGGCGCCCTGTCCAGGGTGTGTTTGTGTGCCTTTTAGCCCACTGAAAACCGGGGATAGGCTCATTGAATTATGGGACAGCCTATGTGTGCAGTGTTCTGTTTGCGTACTCCACAATGGCCACCCATGCAGCAGGTCATCTGGGTACTTTTAATGTACTGTTTAATTAATATTACGCAGCCATGTCAACAATTAAAAATGCATGCACACTCATGCAACCACATTATTTTAGCTGGTGGTCTTTTTTACCCTCTTCAAATGATTTCAGTTTTAATTGCTCAGATTAAATGTCGCATTAAGGGCGGAAACGAATCCGAAAAGGATTTTAACTGTGATGTGTTAGGGCTTTTCTTTGCAGTGGATATAAAAAGTCTAGTCAGTGGAACATGGGGGAGGTGAATAGTTGAAGCTGGGTTATAATTACAACACAGTCCAACTAAAAATGTGTCACCGATATGTGCAGCGTCATTTCTGTCTGAAATGTACATCTACAAACAACACTAATATAATATATATCACAGGTCATAAATTCACATTATGGAGCATCTGAAATAGTTTGAAATATATAGGGTGAAATATATATATATATAGACTTTCCTAAAGACTGCTAGAAAAATAGTCAAATGCTAGGCAAACTCCACAGCAAGGCTTTAGAAACAGTGTGAACCGAGTGAATTGGCCTTTAGTCTTCACTGTAGGATAAAAGTGCTGAAGATGAATAGAACAAGAGAGAAGGCTAGCTTTGAGCACCGTGTGGAATTCTGACTCGGAGCTCCACCTCCAAAGGGGTGAGGTTGAATTCACTGCTTAAAATGCTGCCATGGTAATCCTCATGGGACTCTGCTTATTTGTGATTGACAGGTGTGCCCTTTCAGTGGCACATAGTTGTGAATGGAGGCTAAGCTCGCTCTAAATTCTAGCAGTGTTGACATCAAGCACCTAGAACTTTAGATAAGCACACTTCTGCTTCTTTTTCTTTTAAAGGATTTTGATTATTCTTTTCATTTCATTTGTCATGTTACATAATTAGCGGGACCATGCCGTGTAGCTGGATAAGAATAAGGGTAATCTGAGCGGATCTTTTTTGCTTTTCATTAGCACTCAGGGTTTGTATAGAAGTATTTGTCTGGTGCTGTGCTAATATATTGTACATTGTGCTTTAGGAATATAATGCTGTAAGTGTGCTTAGATTTCTGTTTTATATCTTATTTTTTTATCCTGGTCAGGGGTGTGGTGTGTCTGGGGTCACTGGAATGCAGGACGCCAATCCATCATGGGGCCTCGGCCATCCTTCCCCTTAAACATAGCCAATCATATCTGTAGGTGGCGCATAACTGGTCGATAGCACCACTGTAGATGTAAATCCTAGATCCCAGCGGTTAAGGCTAGCATAGGTTGGTTACCACTGTACCACTCAATGACTTTATTCACCCAGATATGCTGAAGAAGCACAGACAACAATACTTAAACATATTTAAAAATCTTACATCTTTAAAAATATGAAAAAAATACTGTCATGTTTTTAAAAATACTGGTTTTTGTTAATAATCCTTGATCCTTCAAGATTATGAGGGTCCTTTCGATTGGACTCACAAATTTAAAATCTTTAATCATTTTTACCCTGGATTAAATTCAAGAAATTTACTTTAAAATTGACGTGCAATTTGACAAGCAAGCATCATTTTTTTTAGTTTATTATGTGCCATCGAAAGATGTATCGTCTCTCAGGATTCAGTTTCTTGACAGAACAGATTCAATTCTACTCTAATATGTCAGTGTATGTTGATGTTTGCTTCTGTGACATGTAATGCCCCAGACAATCTCTCCCACCCGACATGCATCTCTTTTTCTTCATAGTCCTTCATTATTATTAGCACAAAATCATGTTTGTGGCTCATCAGTCTGGGGACAGTTACAGTTTGCTTTATTAACTTCTCATCTACAAATAATCAAACCAACAGTGCTTTAGACCGAGAATAGCTTTCCTGTTGGCCACATGCTACCTTTCCCCTAAAGTTTGCTTATATTTTGCGAAACTCGGCTTTGCTTGCTGTAAATACAAGCAGACATGGATGGTGTCCTGTTTAACAATACACTTCCACCACCTCCACCCTAGACAGGATAAGGGTGGATTTTAGCAAACAGCTAAAATTATCCAGCTGTCTATTTTTATGGGCTGTCAGCATGACCAGGCCATACTTCAGTAGTGTGTGGAGTGATACATGTATTTCAAAGGTGTCTGATTCTTGTTTTAAGTGGGTTATTATATTACTGAGCTCCCTGTCATGCATCAGCTGACCTTTAATCGGGATTGGAAACCATTTTGGAAATAAACTTTAATCTCAGTAGTGCTCGTGCTGACCCATTCATAGTTTGAGGTCAACTGACAAGCGAACTACATCGACATTGAGCAAAGTGTACACACACATTCTCTCTCTCTCTGATCCAAATATGAATGGCTGTGCTTTTCTTTTACCTCTGTTCTTTCTGACCATGGTGTAGATCATTCTGAACTTACGATTGGTCTTCTGTTGATCTGTACAGCCCCATGTTCCCTGTGTCTCAGCTCAAATGTACTCCATAGTATAGTTCTCTTCCCAGCTTTGACAGTTTTGAATTTTCCAAGAAAACTTCTGTAACTACAGTTGAAGAATAGGAAACTTAGACTTACCTGTGTCGTGTCAGCAATATAAGCATTTACCATTTAATCGTGTCATCTCAAGTTCATTTTAGGTTCACTGTACTTTATCACCTTTCTAGTTACCAGATCTGAGTTGTATAGAGCACATGTTGGGTGTGGTAAAACAAGAGTCAGATAAATATGCATATGATAAATCTGTAGCAATTCCCTAATGCAGTAAAGTGAACATGAACCAAAATCGCTTTCCAACTCCTTGTTTTGGCAACTCGATACTTGAATTCATGTTGTTCTGAGAGCAAGGGGTGGGGTTGGGTGGGGCTGCCCTACTCGATATTAATATGGTGTTTCTAATATAGTGGCCATGAGTGTATTGTAGTAGAAATATGGGTTGGCAAGTGTGTGTGTAAAAAGGTTTCTAATACTAAACGGAGTATAAGTATTTGGACTATATAGCATGTGGTGGTACAGTGATTAGAGTGAGGAAGACCTGAGTCTGACCTGTAACAAACAGATAGCAGAATGTAATGAGAGACGTTTGGGAAAGATTGCACAAAGCCAAGTGAGGAGCATGAAAGGGAGAAGTGGTTGATTTCAGGCTGATGAAGTCAGCACGAGCTGTTTTCTTAATCTCTCTGCTCTGTAAGTTCATTATGGCTTGTTTAAGCAGTACTGAAGTAACACATGCCTATTGTGTTAGCAAGTATGAAACCATAGCTTGTCTGCTCACCGCAAACCCAACACTTGTAAAACTCAGCATGATTGTGAGATTAGAGCCCTGCACTGTTTACCTTTATCAGGTTTTTTAAACAAAAATAAATCCATGTAAATCTTCCAAATAGGGCGGACATGTAAAAAAAAACAATAATTTCATTATTATGAATCTTATCTGTGCCCAATATTTAAACTAAATGACCCAAAACAGATTAATGGAGGTACAGACAAGCCTAAACGGAAATCCTTCTAGTGCCATCATTCTGTGTAACAGTGATTAGTTAACACATTGATGAAAATACATCCTGTGTAGCTAAAAATATTACATGAAAACACTGTGGCATAATTGGAAGATTTCGAGCTGATTATCCAGTGAAAACTACTATGTGCTTATAACAGGGTGAGCCAATTAAAACCCGGCAGGTCAAAAGATATGGGCCCAATTATAGTATGATAACCAGTGGTCCAAAACAACAGAAAGTAGACACAGAATGAAAACCAAATAAAAATACACAATCAACCAAGTTCAAATAAAAGCTAGCCACAGTTATAGTACCAGCGAAGCAAAGCATGTAGGTGTCAGGAAACAAACACTATATGACATAGTACAACGAGCCTTTTAATACATTTTCTGACATGGATGTCTCGGATTCAATCAAAAGAAGTATTAACAAGACATGACGTGGTGAGTGGGTAGCGCTGTCGCCTTACAGCAATAAGGTCCTTGGTTTAATTCCCATGTGGGGCAGCACAGGTCCTTTTGGTATTGGCTTTGTATGTTCTCCTCATGGGTTTTCCTCCACGTGCTCTGGTTTCCTCCTACAGTACAAAAACATGCAGCTAGATTAATTGTACATACTCAGTTGTCTTAGTTGTCTTAGGTATCTAGCCACTAGGCTGCATAAAACAGTACATTGTAGCACCAGTCCCAAGCCCAAATAAATAGGGAGGGTTGTGTTTGGAAGGGCATCCAGCATAAATAAACTTTGCACATGCAGCGAATTCCTGCTGATGAGGTGCATAGACCTGACTAAATGAACCACTACTGTAATGTAACGCTGGCCATAGAGGTGCTCATGATCCCTTCCCTCT
>JAYDZG010000008.1:11290030-11306415 GCA_034509265.1 Microcambeva bendego | reverse complement strand
AAAAAAGGTAAATCAATCCCTCAAAACAAATCCCATCATATATACATTGTAGCAGCATTACCATCTAAAGTCAAATCACCTTTACTGCCATAGAATACACCTTCTGGTTTATTACTACTGAATTATTAATTCAGCAGTGCAGTGGTACCAGCATTTCTTTCATTCTTCCCTTTCTAGCTTTAATTCCAGGAAAAACAAAATTAAGTATTAAAGTTTTGAACTAAAATATTGTGGAAAGTTCTTTTTGACCTTTGTTGGTAAGAATAGATGTCTTTGTTTTGGCAGGCAGAAGGTGAGGACAACCTGAAAAAGATGCAGCTGATGGAACTGGCAATCCTTAATGGCACATACCGTGATGCCAACATCAAGTCACGTAAGAGATTATTTTATAAATTACGCACTGCCAGTCAAGTTTTTTTTAATTTTACAAGCCCAAAAGCTAAAAAAAGAAGTTGGACACTTGGTGTAGTAAAGTAAAATGCAAATAAAATAAAAATAGTGTTTAGATAAATAGTAAAAATAGTGAATTAGAAGGATTTCACATGTATCATTTTTCATATTTAATGCTTACTAAACATTCCATAAAAGTTGGGTGGGGGGCAGTACATTGTAGCAGCAGTCCCAAACCCAGATAAATAGGGAGGGTTGTGTTTGGAAGGGAATCCAGCATAAATAAACTTCAATCATCAAATCAATAATCTGGATCATGATCTGTTGTGGAGAGCCAAAACGGGAGCAGCAGAAGGAAAAAATGTTTGTGGATGTAGTGTACTTGTGTTTATGGTTGTTGCTACTTCTCTCTTTCTTATTTGCTCTTTGTTTCTGTTTAGCAGCCTTGGCATTCACTTTGGCCTCCTCTGGCCAGCCACGCATCATAACTGGCCCCTCACCTGTGATGCCCACTACAGCCTTACGTACTCCTGTCCCTACTGCTCCCACCCTCATGCCCCTCATACGACAGATTCAGGCCTCCGGCATCATGCCTACTGGCAGCCCTCACCCCACTGCCACTCTGATGCCCCAGAGTCCTGAGTCAGGGATCATCTACACCCCATATGAGTACCCCTACACTCTGGCCCCTGCCACTTCTATCTTTGAGTATCCCATTGATTCCAGTGGTGTATTAGGTAAGTACTGTGTTTGAAAGTATAATATGTAAAACTGTTGGCACTTAATTTGATTTAGTATGTGTTCAGCATATAAAAATGCATTTTTTTTATTTTCAGCATTTAGCAGATGCTTTTATGCAAAGTGACTTATATTACAGTGTAAGCAATTCAGGGTTAAGGGCCTTGCTCTAGGGCCCAACAGTGATAACCTGGCAGTGGTATGGTTTGAACCTACCTTCTTTTTACTAGTCTAGTACCATAACCGCTTGGCTACAACAGTCCCACAATACATTAGGAATTATATCTGAATGTGTTTTAAATGAGATAAAACATGAATTAAAAAAAAACTGATTTTTCTATTTATTTACATGTGCAATTTGGTTAAATTTGGTTAAAAGGTGTTTCTGAGGTTTCTTCAGAACAGTTCGTTTCCCATGTGTTGCATAGCTCAACATGACAAGTTCATTTTCTTTAACCCCTTATCCTAACTAGGGTCGGGGAGAGGTGCTGGAGCCTATGCTAGCTAGGTGGGGCCATTGCAGGTACCTACAGGACAATTCAGTGTGTCCAATCCACCTGTTAGTGTGTCTTTGGACTGTGGGAGGAACCTGGAGTACCCGGGGGAAACCCACGCAGACACGGGGAGAACATGCAAACTCAGAAAGGACTGAGATCGCCCCACCCGGAGATCAAACCCAGGACCTTCTTGCTGTGAGGTGATGGTGCTACCCACTAAGCCACCGTGCCGCCTACGTACACAGCTTACTGAAAACAGTAATGTGATGCTAAGGAACAACTTCAATGTCAGTTTACACATATCAGTCCACTTCACTGTCAGTCCACACCCCTTTGCACCATTGTTGTTAGCATACAGGTATACAACTTTTTTAGGGCTTCTGATTGGCTAATGTGGCTTAAGAATTTAACATGTGATCAAAAGTTTATTTAAAACACTGTGTGGTTTGGGGTGGGGGTTATAAAAGAAGAGTGAAAAAATACCATTTAAAAATACCTGTTTACCTGTAGACTAGACCTTAGTTTGAGCCAAAAAAGTATTTGAACTAGCTAACAGGGATTTCAGACATGTTTCAAATATCTACTTGCTTGTAATGATCAGTGAAATGGGTCTCTCCCCATTCCAGCAGAGGGATGGCTGGATTTGTATGACTAAAAATAACTGCTTGGGGACATTGCAAAGATGACACCCCGGTCAAAAGACTTCATACAGTGTCATGTTTTTATTTATTATTTTTTCAGTTCATAGTGACAATGCTTTGGTTGCTGGCAGATACTGGCTGCAGTACACTGTGTGATCCATATTTCCAAAAATGTTGGAACCTCCAGTAAAAACCAAAAACACAGAGCAACTCATTATGGCTGTGGTTACTTTCTCTACTGTGAAAGAGGCTTTGGTGCTTTTCTGGGACCAAGTGGACTAATTTTAGCACTCTGTCTTATTTTTTAGGTATGGCTTTCCCTACAAAAGGCTAGTGGTGTTGGTGGACAGTCCGTATTCTTCATAAATGTTAACATGCTTGTGTAATAGCGGTTACTGAACATCTGAGCACCGAACAACAGACCCACCATAGATAGTCAGCTGAAGAGAAACAAAGACAAAAGATTTAAACTACTGATGTTTACACTGGTCTTAACTTCCAGAAAATATTTCTACTCCTCTAATTGCCTTTCACATAATTTATCTTTGATTTATTGAACGACAAATTAACATAGATTCGGTCTATAATATTAATGATTGTGTTGCTATAAATGTGCTATTAATATATTTTTAAGCTGAAGTCAGCTCACCCTGTGTGTAAACTTCAGACATGATCAGTATTATAGCTGACTTTATGAACTGAAATAATGAATGCAGCACTTACGTCTGTTTCTACGATTATACCTTAATTCATGAATCAATTAAGACATAAATCATTAAGTTTTGAGTGGTTTTAAGAAATAATGTGAAGGCCTCTGTTTTCATAGTTCAGCTATGTGATAGTAAGACTGCTGTACTGTGAAAACAGAGCTCTTGTGTATTTGATAGTTTTATATGTATCAGAATCCATCCATCCTGATACGTTTGAGTTATTTGCTCTTTGTTAACTCGCTTAACAATTCATTTGCATTTTTTGTTGTTGTTGTTTTAAGTTAATTATGTTGCAATGACTAATTTCTGTTTTATTGGTAATATTGCGTCTAAAGCAGGTGCAGTGACTACTAAAGTACGAAGGCAGGATATGCGCGTCCATCCTTACCAAAGGGTAGTGACCGCAGAACGAGGTTAGTTTAGCTCTAGTGTTTAAGCTGTGTGTGTCTCTCTGTGTCCTCTTGAGCATGTTCATCTTGGAGATGTACAGAAAATGTGGTCACAAAATGAATTTCTCTTTATATTTAGGCTGTGCAACACCTGCATAATGATGGCATTAAGAAACTGACATTTTTATTTAGGTATTAATATAACGTACACCGTTTACATTTCAAAACTACATTGATGGGCCAAACCAAACATGACATGATACAAAACTGAAGTCCAAACCCAGTGCAAACTAGTCTGCTTAGTGAAGCAACCAGCCTGCAGTCTGGCTTATTATTTACATTCCGCTTACAGCTGCTCGCTTAAAGCACATTGTAATTCAGTATGTTTAAGGGGATCTTAATGCCAAAATTATGTATGTTTCATCATAGTGCTTAATATAAAGTGTTCCGTCCAGTTTGCGTTCACAGGTGGTTTTATCATGCTGCATGTTTTGATGAAACATCTCTAATAACTCAAGACTATCAACGCTTTGGGTTATTTCAATGTAATGGACTGTTAACCAGAGCTCTGTTATACTGAGGATCGGGTCTTACCTTATCTCACCCTGTCAATGAAGCCTGATGGAGCTCATTTCTTCTATCGTTTAAACGAACTACATGGTGTTGATCGTACCATGTTTGTCTTAATAATTGTTTTGCACCTAATGTACATTCCTTCATGATTCCATTTGATCATTTTTTTATCTCATTCCAGTTGTTCTTTTCGTTCATTGATTCACAAAATGGGATTTACTTTATTGAACATGTTTACAAGAATAAGTTTGTTGATATTTAAGGACCAAGTAACACATTTAATGCATTGATCACCAGAAAACAATATACATTTTTCTTTTTAAAAGAAGAGTTTCTTATGCAATATTACTTTAGCCTTTAGCACGCGAGAAGACTGAGTTATGTTACAACTTCATGAAAATATTAGTCATCGTGTGTAGAATTCTGCATAGCTTAAACCCTCTACAACAGTTAGCATTTTATTTTTCATATTTATTTCCTTTTACTGAATATAAAACACGCTACCCGTTCATGTAGATTGGCGTAAATACATACTAGTTTTTTTTACAAATCATTTTAAGAAGAAATAAAGTACGTAAAAGAAAAGGATTTAGCATTTGAAGGCTCGTTTACTACAATATATTACACCAATTTATTCTTATTTACCAACTCTGTATGTAATAGCAGTGACTCCTAAGAATAAATAAAAAAATAAGAAATAAATCTAAACTATCGTCTGTTATAAAAATTTAATTAGCGAAATAAAATGTAACACATAACCAACAAACTGACCAGATTAATAAAAAAAACATTGTGAAATTGCACAAAGTGTCAAATTGATCCATCTGACATACTGCCCACGACCCTTAATAATGTTTAATGTCAGCATGACACAGCGCTGATACTTTATTCATCAAGTACGTTTTCAGGATTGCTTACATTTTAAGATTATCTCTTAACAGATGATTCAATTTTAACATCCCAATAAGTCCCAAAGTAAGAACACACTGTGTAGGAGAACATTCTGGAATGTCGACACCCTCTTGGCAAATAAGTTCGGCTTGGCAAATAGAGAAAAGTCCACTACTTAGATAGCACTAGATAATTTGTTACAAAAGATTTTGCTTTATTATAAACTATTAGTTTATTATTGTAGTCATATATTGTAGGCAGTCCATGAGAGCATCATTTTCTGGCATCCCTTCTTTCAATCAAGTCTTACTGGTCTATTGAAAGCACTTTTTTTGAGATTATCGGTTTTTATTTGCCTAGAACCGAGTGAACACATTTATGCTTTTTAGGTCCAGAAACAACACGGTTTACTTCCAGCTGGTAGCTGTAGTGAAAATGCAAAGATTCAAAGACAATGGGTAGGAGTGTACAAAGTAAATTAAAATAAAATGCTCCTGTTAATCATGTACGTGTAAAGGGCGCCGTGTCACATGGTTCAGTTTGACACTAATTTTGAGGAGTCATCATAAGCACTGAATCTGAGCGGACTTGATTTATTATTTATTATGCTCAACACAGCTGGTAGTGGCTCTATTCTGTGCTTACCGACTTTTAATGGCTCCCCATGTCGAAATACCTCAAGATAAAAATTCAGCACAAATAGTTTGCACTTAAGATTAAGTTAGCGTAGCTTTGAAAAAAATGGACAGACATGAAATTTTGTCAGGGAAATAAACAGACCGAACTGGTGGTCAAATTTTAAATAGTCTGTGATGGATGACTGGGTGACTCTTAAGACTGGAGAGCTCCCCCCCTACACACACACACACACACACACAATACTATTATATATTTAATCACATCTTCCTTTTGGCACAATACGAGTTGAAGAACTGAATAAATATTCCATTTTGTATATTTTATTTGACTGTAAACGTCTTTGCTTTTATCATGCTTGCAGTCGTTTGCCATTGAAGGGCATATTTTCTTTCATGATCTTTTTAAGAAATGTTTATACAAGCAATATGTCTAAAGCATGAACATTTCTAAAGTTATATTGTATATGTAAATAACTAGGGAGTTTGTGCTACAGGACACCATGTCGGAAGGCTTTCAGATTAGAGAAATGACTACTTTACTGCAATACGTTTTATATACTTTGTCATTATCTAGTAGCTTTGTTATTTTTTATTTTATCCATCTGTATTTTAGAAGTTGTTTTGATATTTTGTTCAGTTAGAATTGTGATTGAATTATTGTATATAGTCATGTTACAAAGACAATAAAGTTTCAGAGTCTAAAGCAGCTTTTGTATTTTGAGGATGAATTTGCCATCTTTTTATATCTCTCAATTGTCCTGAATCACCTTTTTAACTACACATAATTTTCAAACTCATTAATATTTTCAGCTTATGGCTTTATGAACTAGATGAGCACTGTAATGCTTAATAGCAGTCACTCATTATTGACCTCTTTAATCAAATCAATCATGATCACTTTTGACTGCTACTAACCATTAGGTGGTGGTGGATTAATTTTTAATCTGTAATTTCTGCTTCTTTAACCATTTTCACCTGGGAGCTCATGTGAAATCATGAGTGCATCATGATTTTGCAGTATTTAATATAAAATTAAAGGTTCTCTGACTTTAGCTCTGATTAGCATTGTCATGTCATCCAACTGTCACTAGCTGAAACTAATCTCCTTCTCTATGTTTTTTTTTCTTTTGTGTCCTATGTGATTTTTTTCCTCCCCTCTTCGTTTCTGTCCGTTTGTTTCTTAACCACCCAGCTGCCACCAGCAACTAACCCAATGACCCTAAGAATTCTCAACTCTTCACCCAATGATGACCTGTCCATTGCCTGTCTGCTGACCAGTTCTCTGGCCCTCGTCCTTCGCTTGTCTCGTACTCGCAGCTTGCTGGTGAGCGCCGATGCAGATTAAATTTACTTAACACGGTGCAGAACTCAACTGACCACTTCCACAAACTGAAGACAAAACTCCACGGTCAGGTGATTAGTCTCCATCATGTTTACTGAACTGTCATCAAGCAATAATGAAGCTACTAACTCATTATTTCTAAGCCATTTACACAAACACATCAGCTCTTACTGTTTCTCATAATAGGCAGTATTGAGCATCAGTAGACAGGGTTTCAACTTTGGCTAAAGCAATGTGGGGATCACACTGGATTAAAGTTTTGTGGTGGTGTGAATTGTTTTATATTAAATAATGTGGCTCAGCATGTTTATAGGGAATATAAAGCTAAAACATTTACTAGGAAGGTAAAAGCCATTCTTGAGTATGAAATGCACCAAGAAGTAAGAATAACTGTACTATATACTAAATAATACATTTTGATATAAAGGTGCTGTACATGAAACAGTTATATTTTTCACCATAGATTCTTTTTGTATAAAACAGCAGTTTGTTGTCGGGTGTAATAACACGGGAAAAATATTTCTTTATAAAAATGAAAAGACTTGAGAGACCAAAACAGTTTTTTAAACTCCCAAAGTGCCTTATTTTACTTACCATCATTGAAATGAATGAAATCCATCACTGATAATTAATTACTTTAAAGGTCATCCCTTCTTGAACATGGGAAAACTACATAAAATGCACTAAATACATTTATTTAGACATTTATACATTATTAACAGGTTTATTTACAGGTGTGCCATGTGTTGACATATAATAGTTTCTACAATGAGTATCAACTAAAAACCTATTTACCCTTAGTCACTTAGATCATCTTTATTAGATCAGGGATTATGTTACTAAAACTACATGCAGTAGTCATATGTGGCAGAACAGGAAACACAAACTGGATATTGATATGAAAAAAGGATATGACCTTGTGAACAAGTCCCAGATTTGGTGGTATATATAACACAGTTGCAGCACAGTTTTTGTCAATTAAAAATAATTGGAAATTAGTAACAATATAAAATTTTTCTGTAAAAAATCCCCCTTATTGGCTTTAAACTCAAAGACTAAATTCTTCATAAATCTAGCTTTGAATGTCTAGTGATTCAAAACACCATTGTGAATGGTCCCAGTGAATAGCAGATAAGCTTCCTCACAAGGGCGACGTCCTGGCACTGTAGTTTCTGTAAAGTCAGTGAGTATACACTAAAACAATCTCAAATGTGTAACAAGATGTGGTAAAACTCCTTGCCATACATTATATTATAAAGAACCTGTGGTACAAGCTCATAATTGGAATATTATAGATGACACAGCTAAAGAGATTTTAGAAGTATAAATGCTTTGGGTTAATGTTTTATCATGATACATTTACATGTTACGAAAACACTTTCATTCATAGTCATTTACAGTACAGTAGTAAGGTCTGAGCAATTGCTTCCTCAAGGGATTTGAACTCCGGACCTTCTGATTACTAGTCCAATACCAGTCCAACACCACTAGGTTATGACTTGCCCCCGGATTACAGTACAGATACAGTCTAGAGGGGGAAATGATAAATTGACCAAGTGTAAGCGGTTTGATAACCGCTTAAATGTTCTGCTCCTCTGTCACACAATGACAAAGTCCTTATCAAAACAAGCTTCCCGGACAATATCCATTCATTAAAACTGTTACAGACAAGCTGTCGGTGATATTGTAAGTATTTTAACAATGATTTGCATTGTAAATTGGATTTAGCATTACGCCAGTGCTTGTATCACTTGAAATGAAACTCGATTTTAACTGCATCTCAAAACTAGAACACTATGCAAGTTTCATGTACATGAATTTAGTTTATCAGCCGTTCTTCCAGAATCTAGATTGCACCAAGGCCACATGGAAACAATTAAGAACACTGAGCCTGCTCAGGTTAAATCTTTTTTAACCCTTCCGGTTAGCAGCTGGAATGAGGGTGTCTACCTTCAGTTATTTGTATGTAGTTTCACGTGTGTATACCTTTATACTATACTTTTGACTCATGGACATCACCATTTAAAATATTGTAGCAATCCTTTGTCCTAAACAAGCTGCTCAGCTTCAGTTAACATAAAGAATTGGAGTGCTGGCTTACCTAAAGTGTTTTGTTTTACCATCAGTATTATAGAATTATGGGTGTGAGGGTGTTTAATATCATGTCTGTGAACTTAAACTCCCTTTTTAAGCTAATTTGTTTTGCCATTGGAAAATATATTGTTCTATTTATAACCATTGTAACAACTGTAAGATGTATTTTTCTATCACATTTTGTATGTATATTACATTAAATCATGTTTTCTGATATGAACTCTATGCCTTATTACAAAACGTGATAGAACTTTTCATTTATCGTCTCATAAGTGTTATTCCAAGATAATGCAATCTTAGCATTTCACTTTTAGTAAAGACAAAACTCCAATGTGTTTATTATTATTTGAATTCTTGAACATATCATTTAATGCCCAGCATGATCTTATAAATTGCTTCCTTTCCTATTTAATATCAAATTTGCTGGGCTGGTTGGTTTTTGTTTTCAGTGTTGCTTACCTTATGTGCCTTTCCATGTAAAGCGTGCGCTAATAACCTGTTTTGTTTTATATAAACTGATTAATGTGTTCATGCCTCCTGTGCTAACATTTAATTATCTTTACCTTCAATAATTTGTCTGCTTTAAATCTTTACAAAACAAATTGTGTGAAATTAAGCAAACGAGTGTTGAACTGACATTTTACGGATGCTGGACTAAACTGTGTACTGAAAAGCAATAGCAGAAAATTAAAAACTTAGTTTTAAAAGAAACTAACATTGTCGCTTTCTCTTTCTCTTTGCTTTTATGTGCCAACACACATACTAATCTAGTTACAGTGGGACTAAACTGGGTTTGGTTTTTTCCAGACTGCACTTTTAATCAGATGGCAAAAATGCAAAGGTTTCTCACTTATAATAGTGTGCATTCCCATAAAGGCTATACCAAACAAGTAGTTCTCTTTTTCTCTTTAGTTCATCTTTCACACTAGTGAGTAATAAGCTCGTCATGAAGACCATCATTAGTCATCGTCATATACCAAGAGCTGTGATCCTTCTTGGTTGGGTGTGCACTGTCCTGAATGTAGCATAAAACACATTGTTTGATTTTATGCCTGTAACTAAACGGATGTCTGCAAACAAGCTGATATTAAAGTAATTTAAAACAAGAATTAAGAATTAATTCTAACTACTGATGGAAAGTAAGTCAAAAGATAATAGTTATTTATATCATAAAATCTTACACTATAAGTTGCTTGTCACAAATAACATTACTGCACAGTTACAGCTATTTGTTTGCTAGTTAATTCATTTTTCTCCATCATTCTTTTCCTCTGCACTTTCTTGCTAACGCTAATTGATTTGCATATATGAATTTGCATATTTGAAGCTGCAACTTGGTCATTACTCTGATTTCCGTCCATGTTCCGAAAACATGCAAAGTCTTTTGGCCGTTCTAAATTGCCCCTGGTTGTGTTAAAGCAAGTTATTTCTAACAATAGGTTGGCATCTTTGTCTTTAAACCATTTTTGCCCCAGTTAGAATATAAAGTAGGAAAATGAATGAACATGGTTTGGGATCTTCAGCTCTGTTTTAGATTTGTCAGGAATTGGATGCTGGATGAAATGCCAGGATAGACGTCACCTCCTTCTAGAGTCATATACATTCAGTACAATGTAAATAAATGAAATATGAAGTAAAAATGTTATAGCCAAGCCTGATCAGTGATATTGACACTAAAGGATACTTGGGACCAGCATTACAGGACAATTCAGTGTCTCCAATGAACCTGGCTGCATGTTTTCGGACTCTGAGGAAACCCCCACATGGAGAGAACATACCAACTCCACACAAAACAGACCTGGACCACTCTGTCTGGGGATCAAACCCAGGACCTTAAAGCTGTGATAGTGCTACCCATCGAGCCTCCATGCCACCTGATTATTATCTGCTCTGCTTTATTATGACAGGCTTTGCTGTCATTCCATTAAAAAAAAGGCTTTTTAACTACTCATAGCACAAAAACTTCTAATTTGATTTGATAGATTTCTTTTATTCTAGAATCCGTGATAGTCAAATGTATCAAATTCCGTAGTACTGCAGTGAAAACTATTTTTTATTATTAATAGTAATTCATTTTCATTTATTATTTCAGTTTGCTCTTGGGGTGTATTCTTAGCTGGCATACTTTTTCTTGTTTCCACTAGGCTGAAAGCCCACATGCTGTATTGTCCGTACACACAAAGCATGATGCATCTTTACTACAAAATGTGATGTTCAGTTTACTTCTTCAGAAAGAATAGTTTACTTATCACCTCACTGCATGCTGAAAATAAATAAGTCCTGTCAAGCCCAAATTGCTAGCTGCCATGGAAGAGTAGCATTCCTACGTTTGTCATTTCTTCCATTCTCACAGCCAAACTGCAACCTATGATTAAGCGACCAGTTGAAGTCTCGATCCTACACTGCCTTATTTTGATCTAATTCTTTAGCATTTGAGCCTTCTTATTGCATCCCAAATGATAAAGCATGACACCAAAGATGACTTTAAATGGTTAAAGTCTTGGCTGAGAAGATGGACACGAAGTAAAACAAACTGTCTTTCTAAATGACATGTGACCTTCATATCCACAAACAAGCCGTGGTGCCTCTGACCTAATGCTAAATAAAAATAGATGCTGTTCCTTCACCACCTTCCTTCCTTCCCTCCCGGTCTGACGATCTGATATGTCCGCTGACCAGAACCAACGTGTCATCTCCACCCTTCATCTGAGCCAGACTGAAATCAAACTTAAAAGTGCCATTATCACGATTAATCAGAATCGAATGTACCCCAGTGTATTTTACAACCACTGGGTGGCAGTTTAGATCTTTTTTAGTTTAAACTTGATCATTGTAGGTACTAATGTCAATGGAAGCTCATTTTAAAATAGGAAATTCAGCTAAATGCTTAGCTGTACACTGGTGGTACTAAACCCAAACATGAGTCTTTAAACCTATTAGGATAAATGAATATTTTTGCTTCAAAAAGGGTGTACGTTTGAAAATAAGGTTTTATTTTGTATTTTTGTAAAACTTAGCACACTTTTAGGTTTTTAGATTTTTAGTGGAGGCATATTTTTCCTGAAACTTTTCCACTGTGAAATGCAAAGATTCCCTGGTTAGGCTGGTTACACTCACAATTTGATACAGCATACAAAACCCCAATGCCACTTTTTTCTGACATTTTTACTGACATTCTTCTGCTTTAAGTTCATCTAAATATCAAATTTGTGCCCAGTGTTTTGTCTTTTCGTAGTAACATTGCAGCAAATCAGGTGTTTTACAAATGATTAGCACCGGAATTGAATGTGCGTACCCACTTCCTTTAATCATATGGGCACAGAGATGTCCCCTGCTGTCATTATAATCACTTACAAATATGCTGCACAGCTTAGCCAATGGGTTTTCTCCTACAATGTGTTTGTTTTCAGACGTATACGTCGTGAGTTCATGCACATGATGAAATGCTTATAGTTTGTTTTACCACTTTGCTGTCATGGAAGAGGAAAGGTTCGGGTGCTTTGAGGTTTACTGATAAATAAGTGTGGCTGAACAAACAAAACTTTGAAACAATGAACACAAAGAAGACGTGATCAGCAGGAGGATGTGGAGTGGGTGGGGAATTCTTTCATGGAACGGAGAAGGCTTCGAGGAACACTTCCTCTCCATTGTGTGAGATAGATGTTTCCACACACACTTTCACCGAAGTTTATGTAAAAGAGGAAGCCATCACTGTTTACTTACATTGTCTGAGAGCTGAACATCGATGATCATTGCTACATGCGTAGTTCTGCACTTTTACAAATAGAAGAATTAATGTCGCATCAGAGAAGAAATATAACTCAATATGGCAAGATGTAATTATAATAATCACACCATGACGTATTATCTTATTCCTATTACACACCTGGGGAGAAATGACATAAACACCTTTGGCCTGATGTAGTGCTCTGTGTCCCATTTCTGTCTGTACTTCAACATTCCTGTCGACTCCCCTCTGGTCACTCTTCCTGCCCTCTCTCAGCGGTAGTGGGTGCAATCAGGAGCCTGGCTCCAGTCTGTTTTCCCACACTGTCTCCTCAGGTCTGGACACTGCCCAAACCTAGTGGGAGACAAGAAGCTGCAGCATCCAAGAGTCCTGACGAGAGTGTGAATCACATGAAACGAGCCGTAAGTCAGGGAAAAGGTTAAACTTTTTACATTCTTATTTAGATCCATTATAATTATTGCAATTTGTGTGAATTAGCATAAAACTAGTTGACTTTTAAGCACACATGATAATAATGGAGACTAATAAACATTATTTATGTATCATAATATTTATTTTGCTTCGGGGCATCATAATGTGTTCCAAATTGTGACTTGGGTTCTGAGTACATGGATTTGAAAGTCACTCCAGTTACTGAAAGTGTGTGAACTCTGGTTCCTATTTAAAATAAAAGATATTCTAAAAGTTGAATTCTTAATTCTTCATTCTTTGAGTTAGTGACTATGAATCTTGGGGCTTCATCCTTCCCTCTTCTTTAGGTATATTCTAGCCCCGTCTGTGTAGGAGCCCGGCTGGCCTGCTGAGATTTAAACCCAGATCTCAGCAGTGGTGAGCTAGGATGATAACTACACCACTCGAGTGACACGGTCATCCAATATTCTTCAAAACTAAACATACTGCAATAAGATTATTATTTGTTTTTTAGGCACAGCATTGGATGAGCAGTCAGTTCGTAGTTAGCCATAGTTATTTCTATGTATCTTTATTTCTGACTAGCACATAGTAAACACACATATCAGTTATAGATGTAATGGATGTGATAACAAAGGTCTTGTGCAGAATAATGCACTAGTTCCAAAATTCCTAGTTGATAGTTCCTATTTAAGCATTTCCCAGTTTTGACAGGTATTCAAGGTTATTTTGTTTTTCACATCTCTCCCACAAACATTGTCACCAAACACACAAAAGCATTTTTACCTTTATCTAAAAGATTTAAGGCAAGCTTTGTAAAAAGCCCCTTGCGCCCCCCTCTCATCCCCTCCAAAGCAGTTTGAAACACAGAGGCACTGCACAACTTTCATGTCACCATGGTAACAATCCCAGGCTACTTTTGGGGTTTGTGTGTGTGTGTGTGTGTGTGCTTTGTTGTTCAGTTTTGGTATGCAAAAAATAAGAAGACAAATAAGAAGTAAAAGACTAAATTGACATGCTGATTGACTATGAATGGCTCTAAAGAAAAAGAATACTAAAAAATATTTGCAGCAGCATCAGATTGGTTGCCCACTGCTGCTCATTCCCACAGGATGCCAGTTGTGTGTCTCCAGTGCTGTGTTTGTGTGTGCCGAGTAGTGTGGGCGCCCATGGGAGGCCTTGCACTGGCACTCAATGGTCTTTTTGTTGGGGAACACTGAGGCTTTACTGCTCCCACAGAAAGCCTGGCATAATTTAGTGTGGATGCCAGGAAGTCTGAGCTCACAGAATAACAACAATGGCAAATGTTATTGCTCCATCTCGAGGGGTGGATCAGATGATGTAAGAAGAAGATAGATAAAACAGCCATAATGACGTAACCTAAACAGACGTTTCACCACAATGCAATGGTGCAGCCATTTTTAACTGATTATAGTACTTAGATGTGGTAATATACACGGCTATCCTACACAATGTGACTTTTATAGAAGGTACCTATTATTTTAATAGGTTAGTATGATATATACTCATTTTCCTATCTGTTAATGCATCTTACTGTAATGAGAGACGTAGGGAAACTTTTAATTAGCTCATGACTGCCATCTAGTGTACAACAATAGAAGCTCACAAATTACAGCCTTGACAGAAAAGCAAGAATGGACGTAAATAAAACGAATAAAGTGAAGCTGTAGAGAGAAAAAAAACACGAACTACCCTGAGGTTCCTGATGACATTATGCATTAAAATAAAATGTTTGAAACATCGTGTTGTCTTTTCTAAACGGTTCCAGCTTTTTTCTGTTTTTTGGGCTTTAGTGGTAATATATCTGCACAAATATTAATTGGTGCATATTTAATTTATTCTTTCTTTTGTATTAAAAGTTATTTTTATGTTCTGGATTGAAAGAATGAATGTTTTTTTTTTTGTTTGTTTTTTTGTCTTATCGCCACCACTAGGTGGCACCACTTTTAATAATGTAAAAAGCGTTTGTGAGCAATAAAGCACGTCGCTTTCATTCAAACTGCAGCCAAGCTGTCGGTTTGTGTTTGTTTCACATAACCACTTGATACATAAACCAAACAGGACCACTCGGAGTGAAAAGCAAAAACACAAATAATGTATATATGTAAGATTTAATAAATTCATGCATTGACGGGTTAAATCATCCCGTCGGTCCGTGAAAATATATAATATATCAGCAAATGCAGATCAGTCTCATATGCGCACTTCTTAGGCCAATCGAAGTACAAAGCGGTTGTTCATAGTTAATTTTGTTATTATCTCTATGAAAGACGAGAAGAGATTGAGGTTAACTCGTAGGTTGAGGTTACAAATGTGTTGATGAATGGCGTTGAACAGTGAAGGGAAATCCTATCACTATGTAGTACACTCAAACAGGGGCCTGACTGCAGGAGGGTAGTGAACGATTTGGGACACTACAGCTTTTGTGGGTTTGCTCATTACTGCGCGACGGCAGATTCCGTCGCATAAACAATCTGCCCTGTACGACATAAAATCTATGAACAACAAAGTGCCCTAATTAATTCTAAATTCAGCCGATATGCTTAAAATAAATATTTCGGGAAAATAATTATTCGATAAATCTGCTACTTACATTTGTACCCGCTCAGGTTCGCCTAGTTTTACAGCCAATCAACGCAGAGCATTATGGGTATCCTGTCACCGGCCTGGTTTGCGCACTACTTTTTGCAGTGCATTATGTGCACTGAAAATTCTGCACTCCGTCACTCAAACAAAATGGCTGAACCCGATAATAGTGCACTATATAGTGAACAGTTTAGGACACACTTAGGGAGTGTTTTGATGACGGCATGCGGCATGTCGTAAACAGAAGCACCATTCAGCGCGAGAGTGACGTTTACTTTCATAATTTGTAAACGACAACGATGATATTAGCAACGATGATTTAAACAACGATGATATTAACAACGAGTATATTAACAATTGTAATGTAAAAGAAAAACAAGTGGATTACACTTATATAGATTTGGTCTTGAATGTCAGTTGTCAGTAATGTTTTTTAATTATATAATTGCTGTAATTATACATTTAAAATGATCTATTATCATGTCAGCTGTATCAGAGAAATAAAATATAATTTAAGAACAAAAATGTTTTGCCAAAAGATTTTATCGCAATTCCTGTTTTAGTGGGTTTTAAATAGGCCGTTGGAAGTATCTACATTGTGATGGTGCTTGTGGACCTCCAACTTAAAAACATTCACGAAGTAAAGAAACTGAATTAAAGTGTGTGTGTGTGTGTGTGTGTGTGTGTGTGGGGTGGGGTCGAGCTGTAGCTATGGA
>JAYDZG010000008.1:11269119-11284617 GCA_034509265.1 Microcambeva bendego | reverse complement strand
GCAATCACTCTTCTGAGAAGCCTTCTCACAAGACAAGAAGTATGTCTGTTGGAATTTGTGCTCGTTTAATCAAAACAGCATGGCTGGTGTTCATTTCAAGATTTTTATTTATATACCTGATGTATCCCCCCTGTTAGCAATTGTTGTTGAACATTAGATGTTTCCGAGTACTTCCGTCCTAAAATTATAGTACTAAAATAACTTTCATCAAACGGTGTTAACTAAGGGTGGTGGTGAACTTTCATCCCTGTGCAAACTGTGTTAACTAAGGTTGGTGGTGGTGCTCCACTATGACAGAATGGCAAATGTCTAAGATTAGATCCAGGCCTGATGTGTAGTAAGTCGGCTACTGTTTCTTTAAATAGGTCAATATTGAGGTCCCTAAAAGAGATCAGTGCAGAAAGAAATCCCTTATGCGTGTGGCTTCGATCCATGGGATGTAAGCTGCAGTGCGGGTAAAGACGCTAGGCTTATTCTCCACCGTACAGCCGATGGGACCGAAACTCACTACACCATGTACTTCCCATTGATCTTGGTCCAGTTGACACATCAGAGGACCGCCCGAATCTCCCTGCATTGAAAAAAAGAAAGAGGAATTTGTCTGTGGACAAATGTGGTTGCTGTTAGTTGCATAGTGTTTACTGTGTAACTTGTTTAAGATCATCCTTCAACTCTAGTGACTGCTGGTTTATTTTAAACGGTCTTGTTTTGGAGTTAACATGTGGTTCCAGTTCAATTGTAGATTATAGTGACCAGAGTTAAGCATCGATTTCGCTTTTCTCTTGAACTGTGCTGCAGCCACACCACACGCTGTGCTACCATGCCATTTTCTTTCTATTGTTATTTTTTAATCTTTTTAAGCATGTCAATATGTGATCAGTAACTCCATTACCTGGCAGGCAGCAGGAGGTCCCTCTGTGTCTTTAATTCCAGCACAGATCATGGATTCTGTCACACGTTCTCCCCAGAACTTTTTTTGACGACATGTTTTGTGGTCAATGATGGGCAGACGGGCCTGGTTTAATGCCTCAGCCAGTGACACATGCTCTTTCCCACCTAAGATGCACATATGTTTAGATGATCCTGAGAAGCTGAGTTTGATGACATGATGAATTATTTCTGTAAGGTGGTAAGGGTTGGATAGACATTACCTCGAGTGTCTCCCCAGCCGGTCACCCAGCAGTAATGGCCTGGTTTTAGGTTGGGCTGCTTGCGCGGCAGGCAGGCGTAGCGAATGAAGTTGCTGGACGGGATGTCCGTTCCTGCTTTAACCAGGGCTATGTCGTAGTCCAGCTCACTGTGTGCTGGATAGTGAAAACGCTCGTGTCTGAAGATTCTCTTCACAGGGAAAATGCGCTCGGCTGATTCACTTTTTTTTAGCTTGTGCTTGCCCAACACGATACGCCAACTACCCGTGTCTTCCGCTTTCCCTCTACAACATGGTACAATGAGAAAAATATCATTTTAAAAATAACAATAATCCTCTCTACAGATGATTGGTCTTGAGATTTCTCCTCATGTTATGCAAGGCTTATGAATAGTTACATAATTTGTTCCTGCTCCTAAAGGAAATGTAACCAGTTATCAAATAATATGAACTGGTTCTTCAACCCACATGTCCAGTCTCAGCAACTACTGTATTACTGAAATGTAAAAAGTACAGTTGGATGTTCTAACTTACAAAGCATGTCTTACTATTATGACTTGGATTTAATACATTTATCTTGGTAATTTGAATGAAAGAAGTAGGGACTTCATCTATCTATTACCATACAGCTATTAGGGTGGCAGAGTGTATAAGTTGGTAGCACTGACACCTCACAGCAAGAAGGTCTTGGGTTCGATCCCCTGGGTGGGGTGGTCCGGAGCCTTTCTGTGTGGAGTTTGCATGTTCTCCCAGGGTCTGTGTGGGTTTACTCCCGGTGCTCCAGTGTCCTCCCATAGTCCAAAAACATGCAGTTAAGGTGAATTGGAGATACAGAAATGCCCATGACTGTGTTTGGACTAAACTTGTGAGTTGATACATCTTGTGTAATGAGTAATGACTGTTTCCTGTCATGAATGTAACCTAAGTGTAAAACGTGACACTATTTTAATACCTCTGAAAGCAGTGGGCTGCAGTAAGCACCCAGTTTTTATGGATCAGGGTCCCACCACACACATGAACATAGTATTTGCTGCCTCTAGGACGAACCTACAGAGTATAACAAAGAGTATAACAAAGGTAGTGGTCTACAGTATTATCCAGTGGATACTATGTTCAATTTATATGTAAACATTTACCTGCAGTGAAACCTGCCATGGCCAGGAGTGAGGTCTGGCCTCGGTGCCTGATACAATGCGTTCTGCTGTGTTGGGTTTGAAGTGAGCCAGGCCACAATCTTTCGGCCAGTCTTAAAAGATTAAGAAGTTATTTTCCATTGTAAGTGCATTCACTCATTGAAAAAGACACAATGTGATGAAAACAAAGTAACATAATATAACAAATGCATGAGAGCTAATTTAGCTGGTGTTTCTAGCATAAGAAAAACACTGTGAGAGGACCACCACATGGAGATCTCATTTTAGTTTGCTACCCGTCATTAACAGTACACGTAGATCCGGTAGGAATAATACTATTTGTATTTTAGAATAATTCTTGTAATTGTATCTGGTAATTAAATATACTAATTATTAAATATACATTAACAGCTAATTAAATAATACATTTAGCAGATGGTTATGATTCAGAATATATCTTTACAGGGCTAGTTTATCTATGTGATCAGCAAATACATTTTTAACGTGACGATTTTATTCAAAAGCAACCTGACCTGAGTCCAGGCCTATGTCCTCACAGCATAGTGTTATTTGGCAAAATATGTCACTAGTCTTTTAGTTGAGTGGGTGTTTTATTTGCATGTACTTTCAGCAAAATTGCTTTTATGTTTTATTTTGGAGAGAACAAAACACCAATACATAATAAAGGTAATAATATGTACTATTGAAGTCATTTCCTAATCATATTCTGTTATCTGTGGAATTGAAAACGAATTTTACCTAAATGAAGGACGCTGTGATGCTGGAGGCGGCTGGCGGTAAAGGCATGGGTGTAATTCTTCTCCAGCACTGAGCCCAGCAAGAGCAGCAACAGTGATAAAATGAAGCCTTTCGCTTCCATGTTCTGGAGTTAACTGTGAATCAGAATGGAGATCTGCCATTTATATCCCACCATGGACTGAGGCCACCCTTTGTGCCAGATGCACGTGTCTCTACCTGGACAAATAAGCTATACAATCGCTTTTCTGCCTATGGATCATTCTAGTGGGGTATTTTAGTGTACCTAAACCCTAGTGCATTTTTCTATCAGCACTTTTAAACGGATATTAATACAGTGCACAAAACAACCTTTTGGGTTTGGAATTTGTGTTTGGTTTAGTTATAGCTCTGCTATTAGTAAATTGGGCTAGTTGTTGTAAGGTTGCTGGTTTAAGGCCTCCAACTATTGGGCCCTTTGGTGTGGCTCTTAACCCTTGTTTGCTTGGATTTTGTGTGGTTACAGATGTAAGTTAATGTGGACAAATGTGTCTGCTAAATACTAATCTTTGAATCTTACATAAGAATTTATATCTATTGGGAATCTTTTAAAATGTCATTATAGGGTCTTTATATGCTATACATTTTATTTATGGTATTGCACAATGGGTTCAGTTTGAATGTTTGGCCATGAAAAGAAATAGATATAGATATAGATTTATATACATATTTCTTTACATGTCTTATTTGTCACAAATTATAAATGTGAAAACAACAGCCAAACAAAAGTAGGGCATCAATACCAGAGAATGTGCCTGATCATTCAAACGCTCAAAGTGCTTCTGAATTAGCTTTAGAAATATCCAGGACATTTCATCATGTCACAGGTCAAGCAGTTTAGCAAGACCCGCATGTGCACTCACTCTATTTTCATCGAAATGTTGTTTTACATATAAACATATACTGTATGAAATGAAAGAATATACACACATGATGGGCTTGAAATAATGTATATTATTCTTCCACACAACAAAGGCACACAGAACAACCTTTTACCCACATCTCCTGACAGTGGATTGCAATAACATAGTCTGAAATAAGTTACATTTGAATTTTGCAATGATTAGAAAGCTGCAAATTGACCAGAAGTTGCAAAAATACACCTTAAGGTTATTTCAAAGTAACCTATTGTGCGATAAATGTAATTTTTTTGGCTTTTTTATTTTAATGCCTCCTGTTCCCTTCTATAAAGACATCATGAGGAATTACACACCCTTATAGCCCAAGTTCTAACCACAGCCCAAATCCTTACCCAAAGCTCAAACACGGACCATAGCCCTCTCTATAGCTTTAAAACCCTGAACCTAGCCCCAGGGCCAACCCTAGCCCTAAACTCAACCCCATTCCCAACCCTTATTCTAACCTTATGTTAAAACATGCAAAAACATGAGGTCAGAAAAATGAACAGGCAAGTTGAGTGATTGACTATTTTGTCCTTTATTCACACCTGTTCATTTTATAAATGTTACATGTTATATATTAATCTCACCAAGAGTGCCAGTGAATAAAAGGGAAATACCTTTAAATACCTTTAGCCCCCACCACCACTCATCATAGGCCCATAAAATAAAAACGGTCCAAGAGAGGAAACACAGCAAGGGTAGTTCTTTCTTTTAAAGCATCTAGTCATAATAGTACTGTATTGTAATATTCAACAAAATAAATATGATTTAACCCGAACAGATAATTAATGTTAAAATAATATAAAATAATTTTATAATGTAATTTCAGCTGAACAGTTACAGCATCTAATATGTTGTTTTCCCTACAGACAACTATCATGTGCAAGTAAGGTTATCGGTCAAAGGTTAAATGTTTGGTGCTAGGGTTAGAATCAGGGTTTAGGAATCTGTATGCACTTTGGAACATTAAAATGAGCCGGAATGAGAAACTTTCAAAGAAATTAATTGTTCCCAAGCTCTTGAATAGGCTAAACTAGGCGCTTGGATTCCAGTGACATATATTGAAAACTACAGACAGATGGCGCTGTAGAGTCACTTTTTCACATTTACAAAGTACTGAACATATTACAGCGCTTGGCTCTGCTTTTGGTACTTGCAGTTCTGACAGCAATCTCTATAAACACTTTTTAAAAAACTCGACTGATCTACACAGAGCCTGTAAAGTTTGGGTAACTCACAACCCTGACCACAATGGTACTATATTCTATTATTATCCTTTTATTCTGCCATCAGTTTCCCTTTTAGTTCCATAATGTAATGACAATATAGTGTGATGATTAAACAAAGATGCACAATGCACCAGAAGCACATACATTTAATACATTCTATTACTTATTTGAGAGACAAAAAGTGCATGAGCGATAAAGGCAACCATTTAAAGGTATTACAATTTGACAGCATTTAGTCTTTCACAGCACTTCTTTGCAAACAGCAAACCGGATTGCACAGTGATCGCACAACACTCCCACTCTTTCTCTGTCTCTGCTTTTTAAATGTAAAACCACCATTGTTTTGTGCATACATGTTATTTAAGGCAGCAGTCTCTTTGATCTGAAGTTCCAGATGATGCTGGATGGCCAGACCAAGCTCCTCTGGGTCCACAGCTGCCCCATAGACCTCCCATGTCATTCCCTCTGCATCCCACTCTACCTCCTTAACTGATAATTCAGCTCCAGTGTCATCTTCTTCACCTGATTTAGAGGCAGAGGTCAAACTGCACTTAGGGATTGCACAGTGATCGGATAGAGGTGAAACAAGGAAATCTGTGGATATAGTCTGCACACTGACTTCTCTGAAATCTTTCACAGATGTCATGATGGCAGCATCTTTTACTGTCCGTAGACAAGATCAAGACTGGCTCGTAATGTCAGGATTGAAGGTAGAGGGGTTCCTGCCACATGGTTCACTTCCACAGCAATGACCTGCTGTAGGACTGTTCAGTCGAGTTTCACTGACAGAGGACATTAGTGGTTGGAAGCAGTGCAAAGATGAGTGGAGTCGTGACCTTTCTTGTGCACAAGAACTTCCTGTACAAACGGGCAGTGACATGACATGCCCATGACAGGGCACAACAGAACAAGTGTTTCTCTGTGCATTATTAACAAGTGTGCACCTGCATGCTGGTGAATGGTGGCCCTCACCTTTGAAGTGACATGCTGTTTGAAATTCTGCATCCACCCCTTGCTGTGCAAGGCTGTGTGCACTTTTCAAGCAGGGTCTGGAACCTAGAGCGGGAGACAGCATCCCATAAACCATTCTGGTGCAGTCATTAAGGTTCTCCCCAGTTACTCGACATCGACAGCAGGTCTCCCTGTACTGTATTCTTAAGTCTTTATTTATGGATGGCAAACATGGAGCACATATTTCACTACTGTAGGGTGGTTGTATTCCTCGAAGCAGTCGTGTTGGTGTCTTTTTTGTTGGTTGTGTGACTACTCCACAGCAGTTGACAGTTTCTGGATTATCACCTCCTGTCTGGCCAGAGACTGGTCTTCCCTTACAGGCTGGTCTTTGTGGGCAGCTAAAATTGCTGGCACTTCTGTGAAGGTTCTGTTGACACCAGGCTAGCTCTGCTCCCTGAGGTGGACCACTTACGTCTGTGAAACTTTTTGATAAGGATATTATTGGTGGCTCGTGCCGATCCATCGCCAATTTTGCAGGACCAAGATGTTTTCTAGAAGAGTAGGATTTAGATCCAATGTTTTCTTCTGTCTTCCTGAAAAAAAATGTTTTAATATGTTGTTATACCCAACTTTCAAACTAAATCGATCATCAACATTCACATTAACAAAAAACTTTATCTTGCTAAGAATGCAGGGACTTCCTTAAAAGGTTGTTTTACTTAATGAAGGCAGACACACATAGTAAGGGCAACTTTTAATAGCTCAGCTTGGCCTGTGGGAGGAAACCGGAGCACCCAGAGGAAACAGAGACCAACACACATGGAGAACATGCAAGAAAGCAAACTTGGGCTCATCTTGCTTAGATGTGCACTACACACAACTCAATTGGATACATACAATTTTAAATTTGTAAGCATTATAAAGCATTATAAATCTTCAGAATGATGGTTCTAAAAATGGGTCCCTATATTATGTGTGTCCAAATTTTTAATCTCTGGAATTCATATTTGATAAGAGAAGTTCTGTTTACATCACACTTCACTTGGTTCAGAAGAATCAGAAGATGATTATGGAACCCCTGCTGGTCTGTTACTATGTGCTGTCAAAACCAATGTGTTATCTTTTTTGTTGGGCCCAAAATCCCTTGCAGCGTCTGTGAGTGAATAAATTGTGAGAGTATGATGAACTGGCACCCTTTCAGGGTGTAGCTCTGCCTTGTAGACAGTGACAGTAATAGTAATTTAGCATTTACAAAGGCCACAAAGTCTTAGTGACATGTGTGTTCTGTCCTTGTGTGTATTATGTGAGCCTTTTGTTGTGTATTCACTGAAAGGTGAATCACTGAAACCATGAACATGGTGAGTCATCTTTTATCTCCTACATTGAGTCGGTCGATTATTTTGTAAATATGAATGCTAGCAACATGGCGTAAACTCTAAAAATAGACAATTTGATATACTTTATTCAAGGCCATGTAGGAACATGATGGTTGTCCTCTACCAATAACCAGTCAACTCCTAACTTGCACAGTCCTACAGTACCTGTAGTAGACATAGCTAAAGGAATTGCAAGATAATGAACCAGGGGATTCAGTATCGGTTTTAATGCTGATCAGTTACAAATATGAATTGGGTATGTACTAATCAGAGTCATGTCAAGTCATGAGCATACACAGAAATAAACAGTCAATTGCAGGTCACTCAGTAGCCCCTTATTCATTCACCCACAACTGGTACAATTTAGAGGATTGATAAACCTAGAACACTGCGATGGACTGGCGCCCCGTCCAGGGTGTTACCATGTGCCTTGCACCCGTTGAAGAGCTGAGATAGGATCCAGCACCCCTCCCCGACCCTAATTAGGATAAGGGGTTAAAGACAATGAACTGAACTGAAACCTAGAACAATGACTCAAATTGTGATTGTCAGATGTTTCATGAAGAACTTGTGGACTTGTCACTGCACCAAACATGAACTTGGGTGTGTTTTATAATGAAATACCTTTCCCATTATTTTGAAAAATTCAGTTGTGCCAAATAATCATGAAATGCAATAAAGTATATTGTAAAGTTGCTCTGTTAAACTGTGTTTTAAGAAATAATAATGCCCAACTACTAAAAGAATCTTAGTTGTTTTCTGCAATAGATTGCTGCTCTAATTTACTCTGGCTTGAAAGATCAAATTCATTCATTCATCTATAAAAATAACAATGTTAATACATTTGCTCAGTCACAGAGTCATCTATTATAAAAAAAGAAAAGAAGAATGAAAGTTTTAATTTTCTTCATCTGTAGTGTATTTCTGCCTTACACCCATCTCTCATGAAACAGACTGAGGCCCCACAGTAGCCTTGATCAGGTTAAAACATATACAGTAAATACAGAAATGTTTACTTTTTCTTAAATTCTGGTTTGGTCTTCAGTTCACAGAACATTAAAGACCCTGTTCATTTTACAATTTTATTCTCCTGTACCTGATTTACACTTCTTTACTCCCTTTCAACTCCCCCTGTGTGTGTCCACCTTTCCAGTGAACACTGGAGAAGCTGTTGCTCTAAACCTGTCTCTCATTTCACAGGTACATCAACAACCACCCACCAAGTTCACACTTACTTACCTCCCACTCTGCTGTCTTCTGTCCACGGTGAGTCGTTCTCCTCCTCCCCTCACTGCTCCTCTCCGGGCTTGTTCTAGCAGCAGTGCACTCAACACCGTGGTACTAAGCACAAGTGCACAGTCAGATTATCGCCTCCTGGCATCTGATTAGAAACCTGAGGCTCTGCCTGGGAGAGACAAATCCTCAGCGACGTGAGGAGGGCTGAGGGTAGAGAAATGAGGGCGGTGTTCAAAGAGAGAGAGAGTGAGGGTGGGGGTGGGAGGTCATACTGACGAGAACTCAGGAGTCACAGGAACACACTGCTGATGTCAAAGCAAATCTGTCTATCCGTCAAATCATTCTCTTACTTCTGTCTTACATCTAAAGAAACAATTACAGACTTTCATACACTATTTCATGCACTATTTCATACACTGTTGATCTCTTGCAACTTTCTCCATTCTTATTATTTTAATCATTTTGCTCCTCCTTTCATACACACATGCTCCTCTTACTCAGCCAATCTCTCTTCTTGTTGCTATAGAAACAGCCATGCTCAATAGGAGACATGCATTTTCATCATGAAATTGTTTAAGGTTGCCGTGGGAACGATGAAAACAGCACCTTAGGAAACAGGTTTTGAAAAAAAAAATCATATTGCTCATCAGAAAACATAATAAATGGCAAACGTAAGAGAAGAAAAATAGGACATATGCCTGTAATTTCTTATAGCATGTTACTTTCTTTTATGAATATATCAATTGTTATCCATGATCAGAAATCAAGATTCATCATAGTTCTTAGGCACAGGTAATAAATGATTTTCACTTTAGGTAATCAAACCATTAGTAGTCCTATATCAAGTAAACCATAATAAATTAGAAAACATATAATAAGGAATCATAATATATAAGACTATCTCCACAAAACCTCAATTGAATGTTTATGGACTGTGGAAGGAAACTGGAGCACCTGGAGGAAACCTACGCACACACAGGGAGAACGAATCTAGGACCTTCTTGCTGTGAGCTGACAGTAATACTTACTTAACCTGTGTCGCCTGTATAGTTTTTGTCCTTAATACAGTTAATTAAATGTTTATTTAGGTAGATTCAGTAGATTCTTCATGCACTGCTACCTTTCATACTAAGAAGGGTGATATTTCTAATCAAATTTCTTTTAATCACTGATGTGCATCCATTTCATTCCAAACATGTGTGGTAAAGTTTGCTATCTGTTTGTTTTATGCTGTAAAGTTAGTGTGGGAACAACAGCCGTGTCAAGTGATAAGAACCTTTCTGGTAGCCTGGAATCCCAGAGTTGATCATTAACCATCAGTGACTGCAAAGGACTGGTGTAAACAAGTCATAGCAGCAGTAACAGTGTAGTTCTGTATAAAAATGTTATTCTGTATATGAAGCACGCCATAATTTAGTCCTCTTTAGTGCTGCATAATATCTGTACTCAATGCTATTGAATGACTAATGAAGGCATTACAAATCCTTGTACCTTATTTAAGATGTTTTGCAGTGGTGCTTTTACAGTACAGGAACTCAGCAAATTTGATTGCCAAGATTGAGATGATTGCGCAAAGCTTTCAACCCATATGTGCTTTCGTTGTAATTTTTCTTAATTATTGGATTAGCATCGCATGAAAACATATTTAAAATGCATACCAGTAAATGTATTTTATGATATAAGCAACATATTATTGCTAAGAAGCCAACGGATGAAAACAAATGACTGGTCTTTCCTTTATCTAAATTCTCTTGTACATGTATTAAAATTCTTAAGTTACCTTTGGTGTGTTGTGGCCTCGGGATATGAGTGTTGATTAACCAGGCTGAGCAGTTTCAGGAACACTGTGGTGATTGGGTGCATTTGTAGTGGATCAGAGACGGAGAGCTGTTGGGGTCACTTTAAGAGGTAGTAGTGGACCAGGGTGATGTAACTACAACCTGTAACAGAGAAAAACAAACTGGGATATTCAGTGTGCTTAACTATCTATGGCTGGTAAGTAAAGCTTGTATCTAACAGCAAAATGTTGCTTTTTTGCAATATGTATTTGTTAATACATTAAAGCTAGCTCAACACTACTTATATCTGCATTCAAATTCGAATGGTACTATCCACCGGCCCTGCATCTACACAGACATGGTTATTGGCACCCTTTCAAAGCAGGAGTACTCTGGACATGGCATCAGACCATTGCAGGTATTCAGCCATTAATCCAACACGCCCTCCTCTTCTCCGACCCCACAGATATCGGCTAGATGATAGCACCACTGAGATGGTGGGTTAACATAAATTAACCTTCAACAAATACTGTATTTTAAAACCAATTCATTCTATGCAATGATACCAAATGTTTTAATTGAAACCATAATAATTGTAATGTAATTTCAGAGTTTATAACTGTGGACAGCTCACTTATTTCCAATGTCACCTTTCCTAGCTATTATTAAATAGTTATTTCCAATCATGCTTCTCATAATATGAAAATAAAATTCATAAATTCATACTGTTCTTGACTCACTAGGAGATTCAACTCATTGCTGCCTTCAAATGACATTTTAATACATTTTTTCCACTTTTATTGATGATGGCTTTTCTAATAATTACTGTTTATTCTCTTTTGTAAGATAATTGTAAAAGTTCCTTCCACCTTTGACCTAAAATCCCTTGAAGCTCTTGCCCTAATGTCCGAATAAGAACTAGTGATTCTGTTTAAAAGTTTAATGTTTAGTAAAGTTTAGCAGCAATTGAATTAAAATTTTAAACATGCTTTTATTGTTATCCAGGCTCAAACATCATCAATAAATTATTTTAATATGAATGCTTTTGAGGAAAGTAGAACTGATATATATAGATTGTTTTGCATCAAACATTTGAATGACCGGATAAGTATTTAGTACATTCAGAATAAATAAGCAGATTTTACTTAAAACCTTATACTGCACGACAAATTGAAAATAAATAGATTTCAAAATAAAATATGATTCTATTTTTCTGCCCTTAGATTCTACCGTAGTATTGGCCACCAGTTTATCTGCTGCTCTTTTATTCCTTTTGCTGGTTGGCCTGACAGTTTATATCTTGTGGAGGAAGAAACAGAACCAAACACCATACCAACAACTGATCGACACTAAACCTAGTATTCCTTCATGCACTCCATTCCTCCAAACATCACATGGAAGCAGCTATGGGTACGGATATGATCTATGACACCCAGTCTTAATCAGTTATATACATACAAGTAAATAGTACAATAATAATGTATAATATTCATATTATATTTCCATTTATCACAGATTGGCTGATATTCCATTCTCTCTGCCACCACGTTTCAAGAGTTCACCCCATGAAGTACGGGAAGAAGAAGCACAATGGGAACAGAACCCAAATCTACATAACCAGCGTGGCTCTCTAACAATAGGCAGTAAGTAGTTGTGGAAAATCTGGAGAGGCTAGAATGTATTTGTATTCAATAGGAATATTTGATTGTTCTCTCGTTCCATTTATACTCTCTTTGACTGTGTGCAACTGGAGGCATGTTTCCACTGGGCAGCTTGAGGCCAGACCTGTATCAGTTGCCCGAGGAGCCCAGTGAGTGGGCTCAGCCCAGTGGCTCCACTGTACGGCTGTGTTTTGCTGTGCAGTATCAGCAAGAGAAAGAGCAGCTGGTGGTTTCATTGCTGCGAGCTGCAAACTTACCTACCCAGTGCCAGGGCAGTACAATATTAGTAAAACTACAGCTCCTGCCATCTGAAGACCGACACCATCGTCAGGCCAAGGCTCGGTGCAAGGGGTGCCAACCCCAGTTCAGTGACAGCTTTGTGTTTCAGGTATGACACGATGGTGACAATGCACTGTAGCTGTTCTGTACATTTAAGTTGATTAATTCATGCTTACTTATTATGCTAGAATTTAAGTGACTGCTGATAACTCACTTTTTGAAAGAACTGGATGTTTTGTCTCAGACTTTGACTTGGATTTTAAAAGACTAGAAAGTAATTACTTAAGATTTTAGTGAATGTATTTTACATAATTATTTTTTTTTAGAACTTTATTCCATAAAAAGACCCAAGAAGTACCTTACTGCAATTTTGTGACTTATAGTCTTTAGTGCCAGAATAGAATAGACATTATATTGATTGATTTTTTAATTATTATAAATCATTTTAAATGACTCATTGGATTTTAATGAAACTACTACTCTTTTTTCAGTTGTCTAATAACAATGTTGATCAGTGCACCTTGAGCATGAGTGTGTACAGTGTGGATCGTCTGAGGAAGCACCACCTGGTGGGCCATGTTTTATTACCACTCAGACAATCCGAACTCCAACTGGTAGCAGGAAAAGTCTTGTGGAGAGACCTGGAAACTGAGAATCATCTGGTAGATTGTCCAATTTACTTTCAAAAGTCGAATCCAGTCAGCCAATTCTGGATATGGGTATTTGTATCATCTTAAGTTCTTTCTCATAATTCTGTCAACACACAGCCCCTGTCAAAGAACGGCAATATCCAAGTGTCCCTGAACTACAGCCAGGCTCTACAGCGCCTCACGGTGGTCGTGCTGAGAGCTCGGGGACTGCAATGTCCCAGTAATGCTGGTGAGAGGATTATGACTTTATAAACTAACTTAAGTTTGCTTTTAAATTGCAAATGAACAACTAGAAATTGAATCCATGTTTGACTTGTAGTTTAAATTGGACAGATGTTACTGTCCAGGTTTCTCTGCAGATACACACTCAGGTGGTGAAGACGAAGTGGACGTCAGTAGTCAGAGGGAGTGATCCCACATTTAATGAAAAGCTTAGCTTCAAGCTTTTATCTTTGCAACATGATGCAGCCTGTCTAAGCCTAGAGGTCCAGAAAGTTGTCGGTGAAGTGCCAGCTAAGTGTCCACCAGCCAAGGCACCAGGTATGTGAATATTAAACAAAACCAAAAAAAAACATTTATTTAAAGGCCTGTTCAAAAAGTTTATATTGAATATTGCTTCAGTCAGGACTAGTTGTCAGTTTATTTTTTGTCTTTGACTGTTTTACACTTGTGTCCTGACAACTGTTGGAAAATGCACTAAACGTTCTGTGTTAGACATCTGTGGTCCTTCAATTTCTAATTTATGGCATCTTAAATCCCTCTTGCACTCAAGGTTATTCTTCAGTGAAATTTGGTTAGTCCCTCAGACTCTGTTTTATCTAATCCATAATCTATATGGTGCTTAGACTCTGCTTTAGTTAAGCTAAATATCTGTGGTGCAAAGGCTATTCTATAGCTAATCTAAAATTAGGTACCAGCTCAGCTAACATAAACTCTATGCTGCTGGGTTGTTTTCTGACCACTTAATAATCAGCTGTGTTTTAAATATGAATCTTAACTACCACTGTACAATCATTTCTTACACTATTCAATCCCTATTATATCTACCTCCCTACAGTGTCAGTCGGGCTGTTGGTCATTGGGCCATTCATGTATGCCAGAGGCAGGGAGCTGGAGCACTGGAATGAGATGATCAGTAAATCACCAGATCTGGTTAAGCAGTGGCATGGACTTGGAACACCTAATAACACCCAGAGACCAACTTAAATGACTTCAAAATTGATGCATGCTTATTTACTACAATAATAGAAGTAGCAATCCCTCTGGAATAATTATTAAGGGAGTGCCATCACACATCAAAGCATGGATAAGATTGGAAGATTTCAAGTTTGGATAAAAGAAAATATAACAATGGTGATGATTTTGTTTTCTTAATCCTTTAACATACGTATAAATATATGTTGAAATATTGTATGGAAAATCACAAACAGTCAATTTTGCTTTTCCAGTTCACCTCATAATGTCTTTGGACTGTGGGAGGAAACAATTTAAAGTATGTTTAGTTACTCAGATAACATTGAACCTCCATTTCTTTAATGTGTCCTAAGTTATATATGTGGAACATTGCACCGTTGATATTTCTGCTCATATAGTATGTGTGTATATTAAAAACACTGGTCTTGTGTTCACCCTCCCTGGCAAGCTCAGGCACCAATCTGGCTGTGAGTACAGTAAAAGTGGTCCTCCCCCTCAGAGCCCGAGCCAGGATGGACAGAATGCCACACTGAACCACCTGCTATGCCTTTCTCTGATGGTTAAGCTGGCACATGGTCCAGGGATTGCAAAACACAACATATTAAAATTCTCAAACTGGCAAGAAAACAAATCAAACATTAGACATATTCACTCTCGTTCTTCTCCTGAAAAAGTAAGACCATGCCAGTATCAGGGTCAGTATCAGACAGAGCGCAGAGGTCCGTCACTTCTTCCTAACTCCCCTCTAGGCATCGTGCATTTCGTGTCATGTTGGACAAAAGCTAGGTTTTCCTGATCAAATGCTTTTAAATGAAGATTTTTAATTGTTACATGGAATTACACTTTGGGGTTTACTGAAAGAAATAACAAACATGGTTCACTCACTTCTCTCCACAGCTGCATTTAGCAGTCAGTAGATAGTTCCTCCATAACCAACTCTGTGGTCACTTAGATTAGCATCTAAAGCAGCATTTAGTGAGTCTGATAAAGAATTAACTAATCACTTGCAGCGCATGGTATATCGTAAACACTAGAACTAACTACATCTAACATTTCACACATTACAAATTCTAAAAATTATATTTTCACATCAGCATCAAATATAGAAATATTAATAAAGAATAAAATCTTATTTACCTCACTGTTACTATAAACCCACAAGTT
>JAYDZG010000008.1:11198892-11216399 GCA_034509265.1 Microcambeva bendego | reverse complement strand
ATACTCTTTAATAAGGTTTTTTTTCTAGCGAGCTTTTAAGAATGTAGCGCAAGCCCCCTGTGAGACTGAAGGAATCCACAGTTTTGCTTGTACAAAAAGGCTAAAATAGTGTTAAAACATTTCTTACTCCAGCGAGCTGTACCGGAGGAAGCACGCACCCTGAGTCGTGAGACCGACATTACCACGCTTCTTCCATGGCAACTGCACTTAGCATCACAGCATTGAGTCAAAGCAAGCATCTGTTAACAAGACATGTCTGTCGGAAAAGCCCAAGAGATCAGAAGTTCTGGAAGTAATGAAGCATGTCAAATGTGGAACGAAATAAAAACATTTTGCATGTTCTGAAATGACCTTTGTTCACCATTCATGTTATTTATCCTCAGGAAGAAAATCTTAAATGTGACCGGATTCTGCTAGTAGTATAGCTACTTTTAGGAGTTGTGATCAGAAGGTTGCCAGTTCGATTCGCAGAGTCGACAGGTCATGACTGAAGTGCCCTTGAGCAAAGCCCCCAACCTCTAACTGCCCACCCGGGCGCCATTGCTAGTGCTGCCTACTGCTCTGGGCACGTGTGCTCACTGCCCCCTAGTGTTCACTAGTGTGTCTGTGCTTCACTGCACGTATCGGGTTAAAATGCAGATAACAAATTTCACTGCTTTCTAAAAAAATGTTCATGTTACCCGAGATGAAAGTACTGTCAGACATTACACTGAATATCCATGAATATTTATGTTACAAAATTAGTCAATTATATTGTTCTTGATAATTTAGCATTAAACATTTTAAAATGCTAAACTATATTAGTTCGGTTGCAAGGGAAACCCCTGAACTGTGAATTTGCACGGCTTCACTATACTTCTTTTACATCTCACACATGCTGTGACTACTAGTGCAGCACCCATGAACTTTTACTGTTGATTTTCATTTCTTTACAGCTATTTAATTAGCTTCAAGTTAATTGCATCCATAAGACACCTGAGCACATCTAGTCAGTATAGTTTGTTAGTTACTGACTCGGGTCATTTGAAGAGGACAATCTATTTTCTGTTAAGCAGAAGTTAATGTTGAGAACAGCAAGGTGTGTCTTTTGGGTCACATAACAGCCTTTTTTCAAGACTGAAAAGGCTTCTTTGTTCTCCTTCTCTTTTGAACACATACAGGATCGACTCCTGAGTCTTTTGCTCATTCACAGGCGTGTGTGTGTAATAAGATACTTTTCCTTTGTGTTTCAGTACATTCACAGATTTTTCTTTATGTTTCCTTATGAGACCGAGGTTTAGCCAGGGGCGGTGTTGTGGCCATATAAAGCAGACTATGTACTTTAAAGAAAACTCAGTTAGTAGAATTAAAAATAAAAGCAAACTACAGAAAAAGTTGGCATTGGTTTCTTTTTTTAGGCCAAGGAAAAGTAAGTGATGTTAATCAGTAAGACATTTATTTGTCTAATTGAAAAACTGTTGGACTGCCTGTAGATTCCTTTAGCTGAGGCTGCACTGCAATCCCACTGGGCCTCCAAATCTTTCTAGCCGTGGTTGGTCGGTGCTGAGATTCTCATATTGAATACCTCTGTGGGCCAGCTTGTCTCCTCGGATCAGACCACTTGTAATGTCCTAGACTCTTACAGTTAGCTCTAGGGAGTATTGTTGGGAAATTGAATTTAAGATTTCTCAAACCAGTCTGACAACAGAATTGAGCAAGTGTAATACATTACAACACAGACTGTAACACTGAACTAATTAGCCTACATGTTTTACAATGCCATTGTTTACTGTAACATCTTGTAGTAATCCTAGGTTCCATATAATAACTTTGAAAATAATTTCCTTCAGTAGGAATTATGCTTTTGTTTCAAAACCTCTTTAAGGTTAAACTTAAGGTCCTGGACTAGCAAACAGAATGTTGTAGGTTCAACCCCCACCATCGGTGGGGCCTTAAGCAAGGTGTCAGCCTGTGACTTATGGGCCATTTTGACAACAGATTATGGTGTGTGTCCTACTGGACTTGCATTTGATCTGTGTTGAGGCTTGTTGCAGATCAGATGAAAACCAAAAGCCAGGGGATTTTAAATCCAGCCTTGGAGCTATGCCATTTAAAAAAAGGAACATTTTGTGAGGGTATAATCTTAAATAAAATAATTTTACTTCTTTATGTTTGACTCAATAATGGCAAAAAAGAAAAAAAACTCCCAACACACCACCAGTCTGTCATCCTGTCGTCAGTATTTAACTTTTGAGAGACCCTGTTCAGCTCAGATTAAAATAAATATTGTTTACATACATGCAATGACTAAATCATGTTACGAAATATGACCCAAGCGTGAAAAAGTGGGGGTAAGTGATAATATGAATTCATCATTTTGTTTGGGTGTTCAGTGTTTCAGTACTTCTCATTGGCTCGGATTCAGATGGGCTGTCTTTAATCCTGGCAGTAAGCCATGCTGTAGTAATAAGTCTTCTACATGCAGGAGCTGTTGTCTGTGACGGGAATGAACACTGGCCAACTCTAACCCAATGTCTGGGTTATGTGAGGTCGTCCAACAGCCTCTTTTATATGGGACAGTTTCACTGGGTCCCTGTGATGCAGTTGATTAAAGCCTGGAAGCCGGGAGCTGTTATGATGTAAAATACATGAGGCTGAAGTTAAGTAATGCTCTTAACAGCTGAGAAGGTGCCGCTTTTTTAAGGTGACGTGTTCCGCTGTTACTGTAGAACATGTTTTTTGAGACTGAATTTGTATGTTCAAAAAGTGTACGCACTTTTATATTAATGGTAATTTTATATTAAGGAGAACTTATTGTCCAAATTTAGCACCGTCAGACTTCTCAAAGAAGCTTTAGGGGAAGAAGTTGTTCATGTGGTGATGATGATGGGAAAGCAGAGGAATCAGTGGCTACTCGTTCAACCAAAAAAATATTTTGCAAATGAAATAAAAATTGTACGATGTTGGGAAAATTTCATGCCAAGGGAAGAGTTAAAAAGTGCCAAACCTGATATATCTACAGCAGGGGTGCCCAGACTTTTTCCGCTTGAGATGTACTATTTCGGTTGACTGATCATCACGATCTGCCTCTTAGTTTTTTTTCTAATAGAATCTTTGTAGCTTTTTAAAAATGTGCCTAATCTCCCACATTGATATTCAGCATAACAGTCACTGACTGAAACATCACTTAATCACACTAACATTAACACTAACGCACTAAAATAAGTAGGCAGTTAAAGGAAAATATCCAAAATACACAAGATGTGAATCAGTTTTTCCTTCTTTTAGTTTGAAGGCTTGTATATTGTTCAGTATTTGGCTCCGAGTGTGCTTATAGTTTCAATCAGAGCATCTCAATTAAGGATGATTAAGTTTTACATTCTGACATATGCAACTGATTCATGGTGGACCCATATCTCTCATACTGTGTGGCTGATCTTTACTGACTGTTGGTGTAAAGTGATAAAATAAATACATACATCAATTTGAAATAGTAACTGAACGATGGCAGTTTAGGCTGTATTAGTATTGGATAATGTTGCTTTGCTCTGGCTATGACTGTTTTTCTGCTATTATTTGGGATCTGTATTTTCATTTGCCCACTCATTCCTAGTAAAACCCACCATATGCCTTTAACTGCATCCTTTAAATCCTTGTTTACTCAAATAATTTTTTGGGGATTTTAAGAAATCATTCATTGCACCTAGTTGGAGTAGTGTTTTATTTTCTTTTTTTTCTGCACACCAGTGTTGAAATTCTGAACACACCGGTTCGAATCTCATCGTTGCCGGTGGGCTAAGCGTCACCCTAGCCACAAACCAGTGCGTTGTAGTGCTGGTTCCAAACCCGGATAATTAGAAGGGTTGTGTCAGGAAGGGCATCTGGAGTGAAAAAAAATAATACCAAAGCAGTAACGCAGCCTGTGAGCTGCTGTGGCGACCCCTAATGGACAGTCGAATCGAATTTACAATAAATCATTAATTGGAATCTCTAAATTGTTGCATTTGTAACAATGAGTAATAAGCTACATTTCCAATCTTAAATCCCCAGGTTATTGCTATTGACTGTCTTTAAATGTTTAGTTCATTCAGATTGCACTTTGGTGTCAGCAGACATCCAGGTTTCGAGTCTTTTTTGAGGTACGCATCACGAAACCTTTTGAGGTTTAATGTATTGACTTTTAACACAAAACAATTTTCTTTTTCTTTGTAGAGCAGTCAGGCAGTTCTTGGTCTTTGTTCTCTCGCTACTGATAGTTCAGTGAAACTGGTGACTGGGCAGAATCTTCTGCCAACAAAGGGAGATTTATTGTATTTAGAATAACATGATAAGCCAGTCTGCTTTCTCCGTTTTCTATTTTTATTCATTCTGTATATTTTGCTGACTTACCACTTCCCTACTGCCGTCAGCATTGTTTATTCTTTCTTGCCTCTGGAGGCAGTTTTGTAAGATTCTACTTCTCACTTTTAAACTTGATGTATGTACCGTTTTCTCCGAATGTTCTGTACTTTCTAGACTTTCTTGGTTGAAAGCAGAAGCTGAATCGTTCAGGAAATGTCTTCATACCAAGCTCATTTGTTCAATTCCAGTTCATTAGACTGTATTAATGACCCCATGACCGTGGCTTTGGAATAGATCTCCAACAAGCTCATAGTCAGGTGTCCCAAAACTGCTTTATTGTTGACAGAAACCGGTTTACTGTATTTTTGGTTTGATTGAGGAGCTATTTTTCTGTTTAAAACAGCAGTGAAGAAATAAGTGACATTGTAAATTATAAATGAAGCAGGTTTTTTTATGTTTATTTTTTTTATTTGGGATTTATTAGAAATGAATACAGATCAATAATTGGGTTGCTTGTTGGTTTTGTACCACATTAGATAAACAGAACACAGACCCAGATGCTTTCTAAGCTCACTGTTCACTGCTTTACTCGAGACTGAAGCACTGTTGGACTGTCAAAACCAACCCGACCAACAGAGCTTAATTGGTTGACCAGAAATGCAGACATGTGAGAACTCTCACGCTTGGATTTTGACTTTTGTGAAAACAGTTTGCTACAAGCTGAAGGCTTAACGTTTCCCCTCAAAAAGCTGGGGCCTTTCTGTAAGTCCAGGATACCTGTCACTTGGTCAAGATTGGCATTTCCTGCAGAAGAAAAACATTCCCACATCATCGCTGACCAACTTCCATGATTACCAGTGGGCGGTTTTTCTTACACCAATCCTTTTTGCCAAACTGTTCCAATTTTGGTTCCTGTTACCACCAATTGCACTTTGTCATAACATCCATATTCCTTCTGGCGTATTCCAATGGACCCTTTCAATGTTGAGTGATCAAGAGACCTGGCCCCTTTGAGTTCATCATGGAGTTACCAAGATCAAATATTTGAAGTTTCTCCCCCAAAAAAATAAAAAATAAATAAGTCTTCAGTTTGGGAACAAGACGACTGTATCTTACAACAGACCAATAAACTATGAGCTAGTCCTGTTATATACAATATGCCATATAGGACAAACCACAATACCCCACATGATGCCCCATTTTACCCAATGTACCAAACACAGATTACAGTAAAACATTTATTGCTTGAATGCACCATTTTAAAACATGAAAGACAACAGACATTGACAGCAAAGGCTACAAAAGAACTGTTCAACACTTCTGACAATATAAAAACTGAAACAACACATATGTTGACATGTGCAATTATATTAGATCAACAATGTTAAATCGAACAGAAGTAAATATAAATAGAACATAACTTTTCCTGCTATGTCCAAATGGTCCAAAGGGCTAACATGGTTTTAAAAACCAACCAACCAACCAAACAAACAAACAAATCAATTTAGGAACTGTTGAACAATACTCCTAATAGTGTCTCTGGCAACGTTCAAGATCCTGGTAAGCATGTACTTACTGGCTTTTTTATTTTATTGTAGGTGCAATTAAATGGTCTCCTCTTTTGTCACTCATCATGGTTGCTCAACCCTCAAGTTTTTGGCGTACCAGTACCAACATGCTTCCTTCAGAGAATGGTTATTGTATAATTTACATACGTTGTATATTGTATTTGACTACCTTTTGATGATCTTCCATCCATTGCAGTTAAACTTCTAACCCTTCAGGTCCATGTGTTTTCCACTGCTGCTTCCTGTGATTGTAATCAGGCTGCTGTCTGTGGTGCTGATTACATTTTGCAGTTTGAGCTCTCGGTACGTCGAGTTCCCTGTCGGAGGCCGAGCCCTTTCCATTAGCGATACCTGGGATTAACTGGTTATCCGATAACCACCTTATAATTGCATCATTCGAGTAACTTACCTGATATCTTAAGGCCAGATGCAACAGTATTATTCACTAATATAAATTCGTGTTCACACTCCTTGACGTGTTGGAAATTAATTTTCGAATGATTGCACACCAAATTAAATCACCTGTTCATTAATTCATTTTTGTGTCAGTAGAATATGTGCATTATGTAACACGTGCACACGTTACATATCTGTGAGAACGAAGGATAGTCGTCTTTAATGTAGACAAATCTTCAGAATGAAGTGATTTCCATTGTTTGCTCAGGAAGCAAATGTTTTTGAGGACACGACTAATGGAGTAATCAAACCTAATTAATGTGAAGGAAAGGACTCCACTTTTGCTCATTTCATTTTCATTAGCGTTATCTCAGAACAAAAAAAGGTCTGTTGAGCTACAATAATGAAACATAGTCGGGCACCAGTCTACTCTACTGCTTGTTGTCTATTGGATGACTATTTGTTAATGCAATAGACATTTTCAGCTAATGAAGAGTGTTTGTCAGAGCAGAACTTGTGTGTCTTGCATTGATGTGACGTTGACACTTCGTTCACACAATTCAATATGTATTTTCCTTAATTAACACATTAATTGAAATATTTACCAACTGTTATAAATGTTGTTAATCAGTAAATTGTGACTTTTTTAAAAGTCAGTGCACAATTTTGACATTTGGGGAAAAGATGTTGAAACTATGAGATTGTTGGCATCTTAAACACAGTGTTTATGAAAGTATTATTCATACTGAACCTACGTTATCATTAGAATATTATGATCAGTCACACTTTAAGCCGGTGTGTGTGTGTGTGTGTGTGTGTGTGTGTGTGTGTGTGTGTGTGTGTGTGTGTGTGTGTGAGTGACACATGATGATTTATATCGATTCATCTTACTATGAATGGGGTTTTTAAACTTTCTGGATGGCTTAATCATTTGCTTTGTAAACTGAATGGATTACCGTTTCTCCTACCTCGGAAAGAAATGCAATACCAGTGTGATGAATATAAGCAGAAACCTCCAGCAGCATCTTGCTTGGAAGAAATTATATTTTCTTCAATTCCATCTTCTTTCCCCAAGAACACAGAATTAATCAAAAATCCAGAGCACGCTGTTTTTTTTTTCTCTCTCGCTTCTATCTTATTATCCATTGTGCACGGTCTTGCACATTATCTTCTATTAGCTATGCTGTATTTGTGTAGCTTTTGTTATCTCTTTGAGCTTGGCTTTAATTAACGTCACCTTGTTAGTTGTTAAGATGTTCACAAACACACAAACGGCACTGATAGTGCTCGCAATGTAGCTGCAGCATCCCAACAGAGAAGGGGATTTTTCAGACCTGCTCATACATCAAATCGCCTGTTGTTTGCACTCATGACATTTCCCTTCTCAGTCCTGCTGGGGCATGTTGGTAATGGAATGTCAGCAGCAGGTGGTTTTTTCACACAGCCAGACCTCATCACGGGCCTTTGTTGACAGATTGCACATTAGATAAACTGTTTAATAATGAGTCACTTGAGGTTGACTGATTCACAAAGGCCTGCTTGTAATTAAACAGCTGGCATTAAAAAAAGTTTTGCTGAAGGTGTTACATGCACGCTACGGGAAGTGACCTTTTCATTAAGTCCTTTTTAAAGAGCAGAAGCACTGCACAGGCGAGTTTCTTTAGTGTCACTAGAATATGTGCATTATGTTACATACACTCGTTACATATCTGTGAGAACCAAGGATGAACGCTTTTAATGTAGAAAAGAGTCTGACATTCACAGCTCCATTCTTGGCTTTGACATGACTAATGGAGTGATCGAACCAAATCAATGTGAACTAAAGGACTCCACTTTTGCTTTTTTCTATTTTTCCATTAGCGTTATCTCAAAAAGAAAAATAATCTGGCATTAAAATGGAATTAGGGTGGCACGGTGAGTTAGTGGGTAGCATGTCGCCTCACAGCAAGAAGGTGCTGGGTTCGATCCCTAGGTTGGGTGATCCAGAATTCGGATCCGGTCTGTGTCTAGTTTGTGTTATCCCTGTTTCCAGTTAGCCAGTTTCTTCCAACTGTCCAAAAACAGTCAGGTTAACTGGAGACTCTGAATTGTCATTTACTTATGAACCACTAGGAAGCATAAAACCAAGTCAAAATCCTACATAAATAGGGATGGTTGAGTCAAGAAGGGCATCTGATGTAAAAACTATGCCACATCGATGGAATAAACTTAATTAATTAAAAATACTTAAAAACTAAGATAAAACAGTGATAAGACATGAACATGTTGATTAAATAATAAAGTAGATAAGATCCATTGATCCTTTTGTTTTCAGAATATCAATTTCAAGAGAATGATGAATGGCTGGATAAACTAAAAAGATATTTCTATATCAGCGATGATGAAGAGCAGTCCTGTCGAGTTTTGTCACATATCAGTTTTATATATTTGCAATTCTAAAGATTCCCGTGTACTAAAGGAATCGCAAGACTTAAATGTGCACTCATGCACTAAATGAAATGAAAGTAAAATAAAAGAAAACACTTAAATTCTTCATAGTCGTGTGTCTCTGGACAGACTTGCTCCAGATGTTTTTAAGAGGCCGGGGTTTTATAACTCCCTCTGGCATCTTCCAGACTGACCTTGAATGAAGTGGATGGTTTAATGGAGTGTGAAGGGCACTGTGCTGAAATGAAAGGAAGTGAAGAAGTTGGCAGTGCCATGGTTTCATAAAAAATGGCTGTTGCTTTATTAAACGATGTATTCCCACGTACTTTGTCTATTAAACCGATTTTTATCTCAGTCCCAGTCAGTTATGACGTCTTTTTATTTATTTTATATGCGGGATCTGAACGAATTAATCATTTTTTCCCAAAGATGGCTGCCATGAGTGGCACAACCCACAGCATTTGCACAATTATCTGGTTGACCTGGTCTGGTTAACAGAAACCTCCGTAACACATTAAATATGACAATTTTAATTAATGCATTTATTTTTAATTAACTACACGTTTGTGCTAGCACTTAAATGAAAATGTTGAACTGTATCATCTTCCAGTTGAATAAAGCAGAAGGTCTGAAAGCAGATTAGGATTGAAACCAGACTGGCAGTACACCCACGGGTGGGTGGGTGGGAGCAGACTGATGGGCTCACACAGTTGGCCGGCAGTGTGTAATAAGGGCTCTCTTCAGACACTGACCATGCTGCCGTGCCTCTCTCTTCTCATTAAGAGGCCTGTCAGTCAGAATGCTGCTGGAGCTGTACACTCCGGAGCTCCACCATCACGGCGCATAATGATGCCAAGCGTCACGGAGCAGGAAGATGAATTAATGAATTGCAAATGTCTTCAAATTAATATGTTTAATGGGAAGTAGACATGGCCTATAAATCTTACACCTCTGTGGCGGTGAATAATTGCCCCCTTCTTTGCTCCCATTGTTTAAGGTCGTATGAATATAGAAGTCATGAATATGGATCAAATCATACGGTGCCTGAACCAACATGATTTTGATTGACAGGCGTGGCACGTGTTCGAGGTGACTTTGTTGACCCGCATTTATATTCCTGCATAGCAGCGGCCACTCGAGCATGCTTCTATTGTAATTTTATTTGTGATGAAGTGGCTGCCATGTTAATGGGAAGGAGGGGGGGGGCATTATAAGTATTGTTTTTTATCTTTGTAGTCACATACAGTTCATGACAAATTAATTAGATCACAAATGAAAATTCTTTCATTTTGCTGTCCACCCCAAAAGTTTTAATGCAATCTTCCGCTTTCTATTTTAGAATCTCCTCTTAATTATTACGCCTTATTTCCAGAATGGGTGAAAATGTGAAGTTATCTGGTTTACACTTTGCCATTTTACTGATCTAAGTGTTTGTGTATAAAAGATTTTTCAGTTTTCAGGAGATATTTATACGTTTGGATGACATGTTGCTCCCAAGGAAGGCCCTAATCCTCAATTTCTTTCATTGTATTTAGTCACAAGTATAAGACTTTGTTGTTGGAAGTTCTTGAACCAGCAGCCTTCGTATCATGGTTTTATTTATTTCTTTGTTTGTGTTAAAATCCTAATAAATTATTAAACAGTGTTGGTTTGGTTTCACCATTTGGTTGCACTATTCATGATGGGACAGGCAGACACTGGTTACATGTGATTCATACGTCTTCAGTGTCGAACACAGTCATGAACAGACAGTCTCCAATTCACCTCACATGTTTTTGGATTGTGGGAGGAAATTAGATCTCCCGAAGGAAACCCACACGGACAGAAAGGACCTGGGAATTAAACCCAGGACCTTCTTGCTGTGAGGCTATAGTTCTACCCACTGAGCATCAGATCGCTATTTCAGTTTACCGAAATTCACTATTTACTTTAATCCTCTAGCTACCGCTGCCCTTGAGACGTTTTCTTGCCAGCCAGGGTTGGAAGTAAATCCGAGTGTTCTTATGTGTGCTAAGGTTTCTGACAGTCTAAGCTATTTTCAGCTTCTAATGCCATGCTTGAGTCAGCGTTATGCTCCCACTCCCTAATACGTAATAATCTTCATGTCCCACCATCAGCATTTTGAGTTTTTGGATAATAAACAGCTGTCTCATGAAAATGTGAGGGACAATGTTAATCTGTGCCTTAACACTAAGAAAAACTTTGGCATGTAATGAAGGATGTAGGAATATTAAATTGTAAATTTGTCTTATATACAAACCTTTAGTCTTTAGTAATTTCTTTATCTCTTCTGTTATAGTTCTGAGGCTGTTCCATTAGTTCCAGTGTTTTACAGTGAGCTCAACAATCATTAAAACATTGACAAAATAGATGAAAAATAACAAATGTTTGTTAAACATTTAAAATACAAAGATATCCTTTATTAGAAGTACAGTGATGGAATAAAAATAATAAAAGTATATTTTTGTTTGCCTCTATTATTTCTCCCCCTTCATTAAGTATTTTTTGCCGCCGCCTTTCAACTATAATACCAGATTAAAGTCTTCTGTAATGCTTAATGAAATTGGAAAACACATGGCATAGGATCTGACAAAATAACTCCATCCAAAATCCACTCAAATCCTTCAGACTCTTGGGTCCACCCTTGTAATCTCTCATTTTTTTTCAGCGTATCTCAAAGGCTTTCTGTAGGTTATAGGACTGGATCTGTGGTCTGTGAACTTTCTTATTTAAATATTGATAGCGATATGGTCAGACCTCAAGATCTCACTAAGTTCTGAAATACTCTGGCTGTGATCTGTGGAGATTCTTTCTCACTGTGTGTGTGTGGTTAAAATAGGCATCTGTCCTCTCCATCTCCAGAAAAGTTTGGACATTGGTGATTTTATTATCCTCTTTCTTTTAGAGGAAAATGTCCTGGCAAGTACAAAGACAAATCTTTGTATTTAGGGCTTAATAACTTAATAGCACATACAAGTTAAATGAAAGGTTCTCATTATTATTTCATTAGATTCAGTGGTGCATCACGATTGTTAAGATATTCACTTCATTCGTAATTAACAGATTTGTCCCTTTCTCTTTTGCTCATCATTGCCCACATTCAAATCAAAGGGGAGGAATGTGGGCACTGGGACAGGTGTGTGTGGGTGTTATTTGTAATGGAAAGACTGATGAGTGATGCTTTCTGCGTTGCTATGGTGAAGCTCCCTTTTAATTTCAATAAAATTGTGTAGGTGGCAGCACACAGTGTTTGTGTGTTTAGGCTGAACCAAGTTATTTGAATCTGGTCTTATACCTGCGTGTTGGATTATGGTTAACAAAAAAGGAAGATAGTTTAATAATATTTTTGACATTTGTTGACAGTATTTTAGTGATGGCTTTTCCAGGGTGCTTTGTACATATGCACTATTATACCTAACCGTTGTCATTGTATTTTCATTTTCATAGTGTAAATAAAGAAGCTATAGAAATGGAAGAGTGAAGAATTAGTAAGGGTGTTATATCTGGGGTCTTGAGCCTCACTGAGGCAGATGTGCAGCAACATGCCCTGTCTTCTCTGTTTCTTGTATATTCACATACAGACTCATTGTTTATGCTTGCTTGCTGTTTTACCTTATAAGTCCTGGTCAGAAAGGACGTATGTGGAGTAAGATCTTGTTTAGATGCAGAGAACCTCCCATTAGCATGTGACAAATGCATACTTTAATGAGTTGGAAACCCAGCTGAGAAGTAGCAGAGCTGAGATTCAGACTGGGGGAATTCAGAATCCCACTGCTGGTGTGCTAGCAGAATCTAATTTAATTAAGTATAGCAAACAAGATAAACCTGACTTCAATATGTCATACAGCAAACGGTCCGAGGACTTGATGTTTGTTTTTGATGTTTCACTATACAAATTCTTACATTTTTGCTCCTTCTTTTGAGTGTATGACCTATCAGAATTATTCTATCATTTAATGTTTAAATGACTGAATAGAATATCTTGAGACCATGCTTGCATAATCAGAGCTTGGAGTGGACTTTGTGCTGATCTTAAACTCTCTTTACAGCATTTTTATAAACTTGGGCCTTATTGCATCTTGATTCATGCCCAAAGGAAGTACAAGAGGGTTCTGGGTGTGACAAGCTTTCAGTATGGTCAAGATCTCTTTATCTATACCTGTTTTTACAGCGCTCATTGATGTGGGCAGACCATTAGTGTGGATCTTTGGTGGTATTCATGTGGTTTCTGGCTGTGTAGTCTTGCAGGGCTTTGAAGAGAAGAAAGTTTGGTGGTGGTGGTGGTGGGGTGTGTGTAATGTACACTGAATAAGAATAAATCTGATGTTTAGCTACAAAAAAATGAAGAAAAATGTCAGTTATGTGGAAATGATTTATGTGGAACACAACTGAGATTATGTTTACCAATATTGAGATTTTTCTTTTATAAAACCATCACATTGTTAGTGCCGTGGACAGAATTTCATAATTTTTTATCTATATTTAATAAAAAAACTTTCACTTTTAATTAGTCTACTGTCTTTGATTAAAAAAATCTTTGAATATCCAACAACACAGCTAACAAAGAAAGCATGTAAAGCTTGTCAACAGTGAAAGCCAATTAAATAAAGCTGAGTGTGTGTGTGTGTGTGTGTGTGTGTATGTATGTATGTATGTATGTATGTATATATATACAGGCTTTTTAGCCTTTAACAAGTTCAGTGATTTCTATTATTTATGAAGATTGTAAAGCTTGCTGAGTGTTTAAAAATCCTGTGCGTTGGATTCATGTTGTAAGGGGGACAAAGGGTAGTACTGGAGGTGAAGAAATGTAAATTATTAAACTCGATTTATACAACAGGTATCAATCGACCTTCCAATCTGATTGGTTGAGAAGCGTTCCAGTCGTGCTGATATTTCGTGATAACAGCACAGCTTTTTCACACCAACTGTATCACTCCGCTGATGCTTAAAAAATATTTTCTCAAAACAAGAAATGAATAGACTGGATGACTTTCAGCTGAATACCCTGGAACTGAGGACTTGTTGTGGAACTACTTTTTGGAAGAAGTTACTGTCAATATCAAAGCAAATTGAGTATGCAATTCTGGGCAACCTCTTGTTTTATCTGTTAAAATAGGTTTTGTTTTATTGAATAACAACTGCTGTAGTGGGTAGAGCTGTGGGTTACCAACCGTGGGTTTGAATCTTGATTGAATATTTCAGTGCATGACATACATATCAGGATTTATATAAAGGCTGCACTTATAGCAATGCAATTATTTCATATTCTTATACAAACATTTCTTCATATTCAAGTCCTCATATTCCAGCTTTAATGGTTAAGTACCTTGCACAAGGCCCCAACAGTTTTAGCATTGGAGTCTGCATCTTAACCGAGAATTTTCCGATCGATGGCTTTAACTATCCAACTTCCACTGAGTGGAATTCCTGTGTCTCATCTCCAAAGCTTTATTACACCTGACAGATAACAGAAGTTTTATTAACATGCAAGTGAGAATAAAGTATCTATAAAAGGAAGACACAAATACTTTTAATTCCTGTTACAAGGCTTTGTTACCCAAATTAACACCCTTGCACAAGCTGCTGATGTGAAATTCTGTAGCTGGAAGGTTAATTCTATTAAAGAAAGAGTCTCGCTTCCTGTTATGTTTTTATTTTTAGGTATACTGAAAATAAATAGTTCGGTTTACAACTGGATACTTAATGTATAATTTACATAACATAGTTTTTTCTATTACTTTTGAATCACTTTCTTAAGTCTGTTATAGTAATTGGTAATTTATATTTTTTCCAAGCACCAGACTAACATGAATAATCTAAATGCTGCTTTTTTGCTGTGCAATAAACCATTACAGGTATGTTTGAGCTGCTGACAAGTTGCTGACATTCTGCTTTTGCTGTGTGTATTGCAGCCTTAACTTGCGATGGCGAACAGTGGTGATACCCCCATCTGGCTTTTTCTTCCCTATTAATACCGCTGACACTCTGCTGTGGTTTACCATAATGGACTACAAAATAATATTCATCCAGCATCCTCCCTAAATCTTGTAATATATTAAAGCACAAATGCTCAAAAGCATGACTCATTGTGTATGCATAGTTTAACCTAATAAATCAAAACTGTGTAGCAATGGGGACTCATTTTTCTACCTGAGTCATTGTTACTTCAGCTTAAATGCACCAGTGTGGTTGATGACACGTGGGTTTAGTTTGACCAATATTACTTTATTAAATGTGGTTCTACAGCAGCGATGACGTCCATCTATTGCGTCTTTTAGTCTTCTGGTCAGGGGAACAATTACATCTAACACATGAATTCAAATCGGTCGGCCATTTGTAATAGTAAACAGGTTTCATACATGTTCGGCAAAATGTGTTTCCCTCTGAATGGGATGAAATAGTTTTTCATAAATGTGCAGCTTCATTAGCACTTTATTGCTGGATCGCCCCTCTGTGTTGTCATAGAGACAGCTTTAACACTTTTTGCAATGCCTGCGATGTGTATCCTGCTTTGGTTATGGATGTTGGTTCTGAATGTTGTTGTAGGATTTATGCGGTTAGAATGTAAAGGCTGTGACTAAAATCGATGTACATGTCACATCAATGATGTGTAATTAAAATGAGCAATTAAATGAACATGATTACTTTGTATTTAACTAGACTGCTGAACCAATCAAGTCAAATTTATTTGTGTAACACTTTTTTTTTTTTTACAATGGACGTTGTCTTAATGCGACTTTACAGAATGCAGGACCAACAGACCAAAGACCTTTGCCAAGCCAAGCTGAGGGCAACAGTGAAACAACGACACATTTAGAGGAACCTGACTCATTCTGATGCATTCTTCTCCGGCGTCCTGGAGAATAAACTAAATAAACAGTTTAGCATTTACAGAAATCAGAAATACACTAAATTAATAGTGTGTGTTCAGGCATTATAGCAGATGTTTAGTCTTCAAATATACAGTATGGTCTCTATTCATCTGATGGAGTTACGTGCATTTACGTAGTCTGATTATGAGAAACCGCTAATAACATTAAATCTTGCATATATTATTATACAGATGTTTATTTACCTCATTAGATTAATGTGTTCAATATAAGCTGGTTATAACTACTGAAACCCTTTAGATTGGCTGCTACAATAAAAGTTACTTAAGTGGTGAACCAAGTGATTTGCCTAAGGCTGTGTTGATGTAAGTTTGTACATTGTCTTTTTTATCACTGCCTCATCCTGTCTGATTGTTGCCAGTCCATCTCAAGGCTGTGATGGAGTTCTACTTGTCTTTGGACTGTGGGAGGAAACCAGAGCTCCCGGAAGGAAACCCAAACAGACACGTGGAGAACATGCAAACTTCTAGTGGAAACAAGACCATCTTGGTGTGAGGCAGCAGTGCTACCCACCAATACACCATGTCACCCCAAATTGTTTAATTGTATAGCACACAAAAAAACATTTTTGATCAACCCTGAGTGACAATGCAGTTTTAACTTTCAGCTCACAGCAATGACCTTCATGAACATTGTCAGCAGATGCTACAGCGATTCAAATCCTTTCATTGTGTTAAATGAAATAAGATCCAGAAACACACATACAGCTCAAGCCTGATTGTGGGCCTGTTGAATGCTTTCCCAATGCTCCTTAGCATTCTCCCCTGCTGCTCTGGGCTTTGCTCCACCCTTTGTCTTCAAAGGAAATCCATTTTACTGAATGAAGGAGGTTTGGCATCTAGATTAAGAAGAGGGGAAACTGCTTATGGCCAAATCATTTCTGGTTTAATGAAACTGTCTTAAAGTGTGATTTCTAAAACTCTGGCTGTAATCCTTCCTTTGTGCTGCTCCTACTAGATGAATGATCTCTCATTCTCTCTCTCTCTCTCTCTCTCTCTCTCTCTCTCTCTCTCTTTCTCACACACACACATTCCCTTTTTGCCTTTATTACTCTCAATCTCGGTTTTCACACTCAATGTATTTTTTCTGCACTCCAGTGGCTAAATATGACGTGTATGCACGTACAGATATACTTCATGGGTTTGCAGCAATATGCTGTAAATTATCTTCTCATAGTTTGAATAATATATGTATATAAAAGTTGTATTTTTGTTATATCTGTTGCTTCAGATATCAAGTCTGTTAAAATTACTATCAATAATAATAATAATAATTAATAAAGGGAACATTAGACTGTATTAAATTAAAACAGTAATTGTGTCAGTTTAATTAGACTTTTATCTCACGTGGCAAATATGAAATATCTAGATTTAAAACGAATTATGTTGTTTCAACACATTCCATTAATAACTTTTCTTGAAACCCATGCAGTGCAGTGTATAAAATGAATGCTACATTAAGTCTAATTAGAACCTGGGGTTAATTGTTAAACCAGACTTCAGACCTAAATTGCCACAGCACATAGCATTTAATGATGGTATTTCATTGTTCGATGTGCTGTCGGCTTATAGCTCTGTAAAGGCTGGATTTGATGAAATGAGAACTGAGATGCCTCAGTATTTTTAATAGCTATTATGTCCACATAAAAGAAAAGTGTTAGGATGGCCCTGGGTATTTATGTGCCTCACAGAAGGTAGCAGTCTGAATGAATGAATGATACTTTGAAGTTATCTATGAATGATCGAGGAGTAAAGTCCAACTCAACTGAGCTGTATATGTACATGTACATTCCTGGATATTTCTGTCATTGGGTGTAAAAGTTGTATTTTGGTTGTATTTGTTGCTTCAGTGTTAAGTCGGTGTTAATTAGTGCTAATTTACCGAGGAACCATTGGAACCATTA
>JAYDZG010000008.1:11120576-11132166 GCA_034509265.1 Microcambeva bendego | reverse complement strand
GGGGGTGGGTGTCGTGGGTGGGAGTGTTCAGTGAGACACTCGAACACATTTTTTATTTAAATTCAATTAAAAAAAAACTACTTCTGGTGTACCTGTATGCATCAGAACACCAGGTTTGAAACTAGGGACCCTGGAACCGTGTGGGTGGTGCTGTGGTTTATGGCCCAGGTCAAACCAAGAGTGCTGAACGCCCATGGGGTTTGTAGATGCATTAAGTAATTCACTCTGGAATTCTGGTTTAACAGGTTTACCTCGAACAGCGCTGACTTCAGAAAGTGGAAAAAGTGGTGGAACAGAACGGATGAAGCTGGAGCCCATCATCCACCGGCTCCTCCCTGGAAATGCTCAGCCGGTCAATAATACCGCGGTACGTGACAAATATCTTACATCATATTCATCACGTTTAATACTTTAACAGTTCGGAATGGACAGAAGTTCGATCAGACGACATCACGGCTGCATGCTAACGGCTGAAACATCAGCACAGAGATCAATACAACACTGAGCTTTCCAACACTTGTGAAAAAGAGGCAGCCTGGTGGTTAGAGAACTGGACTTGTGATCAGAAGGTTATCGGTTTGATCACCAGTTCATGACTGAAGTGCCCTTGAGCAAGGCACCCAACCTCTAACGGCTTTGGACTGTGGGAGGAACCCAGAGCACCCGGAGTAAACTACTATACCCCTAGCCACGGGACAATAAAGGTCCATCTTAATTTACCTTATCTTATCTTATGTATATATTATTTGTCAATATTAAAACATGCAGCATTTTAATAATACAAAATAGAAACACAGTACATTAGTCGCCACGTTTCAGAAGCATTTCGAGATCCGAGTTTCTCTAGTCTTATCACCCTGATCTGGCTGATGCATGACTGAAAATAAAAGTTGCTGGTGGCCCAAATGCTTGACACAATCTATAACCAGCACCACTATGATTCCAATATTGTTGAGAAACGAAGCAGTTTGGCGCTTTGACGGTTACCACGGAGTTTCACCACCGAGTTTCACCACCGAGTTTCACCACAGTGTTTCCTATTCCTCCACGCTGCTTGCACTGGGCCTCTGAAGAGTGTGCAGACATGTTTTAAGGTGGGACGGACAATTTGTTTCCATTAATGCTTTTGTGACATTTTTGATCTCCTCCCTGTCTGACTCATGACGGTTTGGAGGTTCTTTGAGGTGGCATTGCATCACCGGTTCTTCACAAAACTCACTTAAGATAATCCGCACTGTGCAGATGGTCCTCAGAGTCGTGAATACCAACACGCTGTCAGGGTTAATCGAGACGCTAATTTACTTACTCTGCTGGAAATGAAGAGAGAGTTACTGCAATAACTGATGGTTTCATAATGTTTCATGGATTTGTAAACTTGAACTTTTGCTGTTCTTTAGACTGTTGGATCTGGATTGCCGCTTTCATTCTTGTGTACAGATTTACATTGCAGTGTCCTAATATCCATTTTAACCACTTTTCATAAATACAAACATACAAAACCATAACGTTTTTTGTTAAGATTAAGACTTTTTGATTAAGACTAGAGTTAAGTGAGAATCCAGAACTGCCATACACTGTGATTGGTACAGTGACACGCCCATTCTACCTGAATAACATCATTGATCCAGTCATTGTGCCTCTGCATGAACACCTCATTTCATCTTCATGGACGACCATGCTCCTGCTCATCCTGCTGCATCATTAGGGAACGTGGGGACCTTAAACGTAGGGACCTGTACTCTCTCCAGACCTGAATCCCATCAAAAACCTTTTAACTCGATACCCTACAACCTCAATGACCTGAGGGCCGCCTTCAAGAAGAGTAAGATGCCACGCCTCAGCAGACAATAAGTCGACTTGTGAACAGCGTGAGACGTCGTTGTCGAGCTGCAAATGACGCTCGAGGGCACATGACAAGTTATTGAGACGTTGACATTTTTTGTTGGGCTTTACCCACCGTTGTTGGCTTTTGTTTCAATAAATTGTTTGAGATGAGAAAATCACCCTTGCATGGTTCTACTTAAATGGCCGACTCGTGACTTCATTTCAGTGTAACGTGAACTTTTTATGTTTTCCATCAGAAGCCAAAATGCCTAACTTTTTGTGAGTAGAGTATATATTATCTATTTATAGATACAATTTAAATATAGAAATGAAACACCTCCTTGGTGTTAGACAAGAGCGGGCGTCTTAGAAAGTTTAATAGCTCTTCCAAAAGTGGTTTTTCATGGCTGCTCCTCGTGTGTGTGACACACCCTCGCTCAACACTTTAAACTCTCTTGCGTAAATATTGGCTCAGCTCTCTCGGGTTATTTGACGTTGGCTGTGCGTGTTATTTCAGTGCTGTAGAAATCACCCAGGGCTTCTAGTAACGCTTAGTAAACACTTTGTTCCATCTTTCAACACACGCTGTGCCCTGATGTTTATGAAACGTCGGCTAATACGGAGCTCTCACGGCCCAGCAGTGGAACGACGTCTTCTCACGGTCTTCCTGATGCTTCCTCTTCTACAGGAGGACGTGTTCGTGTTTCTGGAGCACTTCTGCGATGGTTTGATCAAGTACTCGACTGAGCTGCTGCCAAGTTCCCACTAGACGTCAGGATCTCTTGAACTTTAGTCTTTTCAGCCGTCGTGGTTTTCACACTACACGAGTCTGTCTGGTCTCCCAAACGACGTTTTGTCACGAAAACGAACATGAGCAGGTTTAACGATACCAAGTCCAGAGAGTGCACGTTAACAATAATTCTATTATTTACATTTTATATCAACAAAGTTATGGACAATTTTGTATCTCCAGTTCACCTGGCTGCACGTTTTTAAGTTGAGGGAGGAAACGAAGGAACGTGGACAACATGCACAAGGAAAAAAATATTCACAAGGAAAAGACCTGGACCGCCCGAGCTGGGGATCGAACCCAGGACTTTCTTGCTGTGAGGCGACAGTGCCACGCCCTATTTATGCTCACATGCATGAACTCAGCATATAATAACAAACAAAAACATATTGGTGGATTTTTTAAGGGGTTTATGCTTAAAACCACTGTAATATGGCAGCTCTATGTGTACTGTGTGTGTGTGTACTGTGTGTGTGTGAGAGAGTGTGTGTGTGTGTGAGAGAGAGAGAGCAGCTCCTCACTTAATCAGTAGAGAATGAAGAGGAGGAAATGCTGCACTGACCATGATAAGATGATTTCATAATAATGTGTTGCTGAAGATTGTGATCATATAATTTTATGACACACGACGATGTCGTAGAAGTTTGTGCGAGTGTGTGTGTGTGTGTGTGTTGCCTCACTGTTGCTATGAAGAGATGCCAGGTGAAGTTTGAACCTGTTCTGTACCCCAACACAGTGGTGAACTTCTATTCACTCAAGTGGAAGTTTTTGGGGTTTTCTTTGGCTTATACCGGTGTGTGTTTAGGGACGAGTGTCCAAAATACACAACACGACCACATTATAGTCCAAAATGCTAGTAAATAGAAAACAGCCCAGTGTCAAATTAGTAAAGTTGTTAATAAATGTTAGTGCTGTTAGAATAAGGGAAACCCTTGCAAATCCCTGGCAATCGCTTGTTTTTTAACATTTCCATAATCTTCCTCAAGCATTTGTTGATGAACTGAAGATCCTCTTGGCCTCGTTGCTCATTAACGACTCTCAGCCTTTCCTGGATGCTGCTTTTGTACCGAACAATCATTATAATCAACTGTCTGAATCCCATCATTATCTAGTTTTTCCACCTCATTACTACCCAACTTTTTCCCAACAAAATGCAAGCATGGAGGCTTATTAATAAATAGAATAAAGTTAAAGGAGCCAAAACATGAAATACCTTGGGTTCAAACTCTCTGCAATCAAATAAAAGTCAAGCTAAACGCAAGTTTATTCACGGTTTAGGATTTAACTAAGGTTAACTAAGATTCATTTGTGGAATCCCTGCAAATTCACAGAATTCATGAATATCCTTTGCATTTTTTATGTATTTTTCGAAGCAATATGTTTTAATGCTAAATTATTAAGAACAAGATAATGCACTATTTTTAAACATAAATTCAGCTTCGTTTCCATTTAAAAGCGACTGTGGAGGTAAAAGAGACTTGACTCCAGTAGGTGACCTGCTCCACTACAGGACTGCACACGGAGGCGGGAGGATTGAAATTAGCCAATCCGAGGCCGTTACTAATTCCAGCATCGTAACATTTCACTGCGTGTAGAGCCATCGCAAGCGTTTTACTGGGTGTCTTGCTTTTTTCATTTGGTTCTTCTAAAAGCAATAAGATGCCACGCAGGCGCCCTGCATCTGTGCCATCCGAGCTGTAAATCTTCAGCATCATTACTGAGGACCTGTGCATTTTATTGTATTTTTTATAAAATGAAATTACAGTGCATTTTTTCTACTTATACCAGAAAGAAATTGCACTTGCATGAATGCCAGTATGTACATGTGGGTGTAACATGGGTACAGTGATGTGACCCGGTCTGTAGTCAGTGCTGTAATGTAATAGAGATCTCTAAAGTGTTTTTAGCTGAAAAGAAAACAAACATGTCAAGTGCTGTTATTTTAGTTTTATCTTTAACAAAACTGCTTTAATAACAGAAACATCAGTTTGATCAGGACGCTTATATGAAAGTCAGGGGCAACAACAAACAGAGATTAATGCAAATGCATGAAACAGGCAGTTGCTCTACACAACGGAACAAGGTGAGTCTCGTATATACTAGCGCGGTTGATATTAATGTGTGAACAGATCTACTGTACAGCACACAGGTGTCAAAAGAAACTAACAGAAAGGTGCCACTGTATTTACAACAGGTGACTCAATACCATTTTGAAGTACCCCAAGACAGGTAAACTTGTGTAGTGGCGAGACTTGAAATCAATGATGTTTAAAACATTCACTACACACAATCACTCAACAGATTTCGATTTTTTATGAAATGCAGTCACAGCTGGACAACAAACTACTTTAAATACTTAAACTTGAGTACGATGATGTTTACTGTGGAAGCAGTGGACAAGTCTGAATATGTAAATGTACTGTAATTAATAGACCACAGCTTCTTTAATATATCACCATTGGCCAAAATACACTATTACATTTAAATGAAATCCTACCATACACTTTAATCTGACATCTTATTTTTATTGCCATATAGATCTTTACAAGCTGTTTACAAGCAGCTTAAACAAGCTGCTTTCTGAGTCACTGCACTGAAACCTGCTCGATACAGTCCAGCTTATGTTTCTGGTTTTGCTAATCCTTCTGCTTGGCCGACTGTCTTGCTTATTTCTGGCCTTCTGTGGTGATGTCTGGCTAACTGTGCATCTCATCTTAGCTGAGCGAGCCAGCCACGCTCTTTGTTCCCGGCTTCCTTCTCCCATTCCGACTCAGGTGAGCAACCAAACTGCTCTCAGGAGCTGCCGACCGCTTTATCGATTAGTGCATTAAAACATTGATGAAGTTTCCTCCGAAAATCCGAATTCAGGATCTCATTTGAGCTTTTTATTTTAACGACAAACTGTAAGGCATAATATGGCACAAAACTAAATGTGAACAGGATTTATGTCCAGATTAACAAATTCAAGTGCAGCACAAAATGAACGCAAAGCGCTTAAGCTTGTAGCAGAAATAAAAATAATGAATTCTGACACATAGTAAAAGACACGATGAGTCCATACTCTAATCTACACCTTCTAAACCATGTAGACTACCACTACTGTGATAACTGCTGCAGCAAAATGAAATATTACAGAAGTAAAAGTCTCGCTGTCTCTCATTCACCCTAAATGAACTCGCTAAGAAATACGGCATTCCAAGATCCCCGTGATTAAGAAGCTTAATGAAACGTAGACATACATGGCTCTAGTGCTGCTGTGGTATCATCAGAGCTTCGCCCCGAGTACAAACCAGCTTTTTGTTTTGTGCCCTTTTTAATTATTCCCTAACTTTTTAGAACTTTGTCTTCATCCTTGGTTCTTTCTGTGCAGCAGACGGCATTTTGAAGATCGTTCAACAGTGTTGACTTGACCAAGTACGGTTCAAAATGTGAATTCACGTTTGTGAATTAAAGGTCAAGGCCGATATTCACCAATTTTGACTATATCATCATCGGCCCATATCAGTGTTTGGTAGAGGCGAATTAAAGTCAGGCACGTCCATGGGCAGCCCTGTGTTATTGGTGCGGTGGAACGTGCTGCAGCATGTGAAGGACCACAAGCCAAAAACATTGGAAGGCAATAGCAACAACAGATCAAAGTAAGGCCATGTATAACTAGATATGGACTCTAGTGGTCGGTTATAGAAAAACCCATCAGTCGATCTCTAATGCGAATGGAAACAGACATTTAAAAGGATATTTATTAAACATTTTAAAGACGACACGACAACTTAAAATATTAATGTTATGTAAGACGAGGCCTGCAGTACAGAGAGAGAGAGAGAGAGAGAGAGAAAGAGAGAGAGAGAGAGAGTCTGAGAGGAAAGGAAGAGGGAAAAAGATGCAATCAATACGAGTTCCACTAAAGGGCAAAGCACCGAATCACCAGGAGCAAAGCATTTAAAAGAGGAGCAGGGGAGACATTTCGAACAATGGCTGAAGTCTATTCCACTTTCCATAGTGCTCAGGTTAAGAGATTTGTTAATACTGTCCAATTAACTCCTCTCGCATACACACACAGTAGAACCGAGATGAATCAGAATGATCTAGCCTATGAAAATGACAGTATATATGACAATATAAATCCCTTAAGCAAGAGCCTTAACCCTTGTATAATGTAAAATTGTGCATTAATACGAAAATGCAAGTCACTCTGGATAAAGGCATCTGCTAAATACCAAAAGTGTAATGTAAGGAGGAAGTAACTTCAAAGATTATGAGACACTGCTTTGATAAGATAGCCTGCCATCTCACAGCCCAAAGTGTGCGCCTCCTCTGTGCCCTCCGACTAGGACTGAACCGATTCCTTTCAATTTCCAATTCAACTTGAGGGCCAAAATCACAAACTTTATAAAGAAAAATGAAATACTTTATTCGTGTTTCCCCAGCTTGTTTGGAAGCCGTCGTACAGCAAGCAGTCAGGGTTTAAGGGTCTGCTGGAGGACCCAACAGTGGCTGCCTCATCAAAAGAATGATCTGCACTAGTTTTTTAGCTCACGATCAATGCACATGACTTTTTTTTTTTTAATAATGGATCGATTACATGATTCTTTGATTAATGCGACTGATTAAAAATGTGATTGTACTTCTAACAGCAGGTGCTTGAGCAGAGCAGCAGATCTCTCAGCGGTATAGAGATCAGGATCAACAGTGTTATCTGTGGTTCCGGAAGAGTCCTCTATTAACATGCTTACTTGGCGTTCCGCTGTTTTACATTTGTATTATTTAGATCATAAAAGATGGAACTATACAGCATAAAGGCACAAACGCGGATGCTGTTAGGCGTCAGCGTGGAGTCGGACTGTGTTAAACATGCAGCGAGTCTACTACGAGATCTCTCAGGGTCTTAGCCAGATACAATTAAATAAGTGGATTAACCTCAATCCAAAGCAATCCCAAGCACCAAGAAAAAGGACAGAGTACACACAAACCGCCAGAGAAAGTGTAACCGGTGAGTATTTAAATAACAGGGTCACATTCGCCATATTGGTGCCAATGTGATGAATGTCAAACCAGAGATGGATTACACTCAGACTCATCAGAAATGAGTCACTGACCAATTAAATATTGTTATACCATTTCAGAAGCTTCAGCTGAATCAGAAAGGACCGTTTTCGATAGCGCTAGACAGTGCATCCGGAAAGTATTCACAGCGCTTCACTTTTGTGATAATTTCTTCACAGTTCAGGTTTTGCCTTGGAACCCAACTACCATTAATTCAACATAATGTTTGACATAATGGCCATATTAGATATATTGAGTCTTACCCACACCCAGGGCAACTCATAATAGGTAGAGAACCACAATAAATAAGAAATATCTTAAAATATAAGATTGTGAGATCACACAAAACCCAATCCAAATGTCCAGTGCTTCTTTTCCATCTGAGGTTTGGGCCTCCAGGTATGTGCCACCAGCTCGACTCGTCCTGTCCTCTTCATCTCGAGCGGCCAATCCGAAACAACACTGGGAAAGCGGTTGCCTAGCTACTGTGACAAGCTCTGGGTCAAACCATCCAATCGTTGGGTCGTTATAATTACACACTACATCTTTCAGCTCAACCTTTCAATCCCTGAAGACCGACAGAAGAAGGGAAACGCAGAAAAAGCTTGGGTAACGATTATTTAGGGAAGGTTGTAAAGACTGATGAGCTGCTCTCTATGTAAGGACAAAACTGCACCATGAACAGTAAAAGTGGGTAAAAGAAGAATAAGTGCAACATTAGAACAGGTTTGCTCTAGATGGACTGAATCTGGGGGGTGAATCCAGCAGAATGTTACTAAATAGCTCTGGGGGGTGGTGAAGCTTCGTTTGGTCACGCCCACTTGCTCTGTTGATCTCAGTAGCAGCTTCTCATTGGTTCATCGGTTGGGGAATAGCAGCTCATCAGTTCCAGTTCAAAATGAGGCACTCTGTACTTAACTCGCTTTCTTTTGCATTTACTGAATTTTAAACCCAAGTGAAACTGGAATTCATTTACTCCCTGCCAAAATATCAGAGAGAGTGAAGTACTACAGTACAAACACTTAGAACCAGCATAGAAATCTTAGATTTGTTTTATATTTCATCAGTGTCCAGTGAAAAACATGTATCTCCATTTTTAGTATTTTTCACTTAATTATCTCTTTTGGTAAAAGTGAATCTCAAAATGACAAATGAAAAGATATTTACATAAATATATCTCTGAGAACCCAACTTTTTAGGAGAAAAAACTTTAACCCCTCACAGTAATGGTGAAACAAATCACAGAGCACACTTTAAATACAATACGGTACATTTGGCAATGCTAAGGATATCTAGATACCTATGCTCATCTAAGGATATCTGAAAAAGACATAACGTTAACTAGTTAAGATCACTGACTGGTCCATATGCAAGCTAATCTCGTCAGTGTTTGGGTTTTAAAGATTTTAATGCCATGTTTCACATTCTTGGCTACGCTCATGACACACAGTAGTTCCTCATTACACTGGATTCATCGGTACACAAATTGATATCAAATTTGTATCTACATTTCACATCACATGTTTTTTTTTGGACTGTGGGAGGAAACTGGAGCACCAGCCTGTGAAGATGTGGAGAACATGCAAACCACACAGAAAGCACCCGGTCCGGCCTTCTTAATGTGGGGCAACAATGCTACCTGCTTAGCCAGCGTGCCTCCGGAAGCTAATCTGAACGTAAACATGTAATAAGAAGCACTTGTGTGAACGTGAGCTGAACTCGAATGTTGGTTTTTTTTAATTGAAATGACAAATATTGAAGTGAAAACTGAAGTGAAAACTCTTCTCACCGTCTCACAAAACCCTGAACGGTTTTAATTTGCACACCTAGCATGACAAACATATAATATGTTGCAACTGTGGAATAAGAAATTTACATTTTAATGCTTTTCTTTTCTGGGAATCACTTGTCGTTGATTTGTAGCTGTTAAACAGGATTTGATTCACCTTATGAGGAACAAAAAAGCCCCATTATTCCTTTGCTGGGGTTTATTTACATTCTTACAGCTCCAAACGACTGTCTTTTATAAATTAAAAGACATTTATTACAAAACTGCACATGAATAAACCATCAATAGCTCGGTCAATCTTGTCAATAGTGTTTATTGCTTTAATCATGGCGGACAGAGTCACAGCCAGCAGGAAGAGCTTTAGCCAGGTAGAACGGCGGCGGCTTAAATGCTGTCATTAATCAGCTGAGACCCAGATGATTGAAATATTTCATATACAGTTACAATGAGCATTTGAAAGCTAAGGGTCTCGCTCAAGGGCCCAGTAACAGCAACCTGGTTCAAGCTATCTTCTGATAACCAGTGTCTTAAGCAATTAAATTGGAATTTCAGCTGTATTTGACATTTCACATGTTCTTAGACTGTCCTCCTTTCATTTAGTGTAGGTGAGTGAGTTTCTAGTGACCTATTCTTCTTCATCTCGGTCCCAGTCTTCCTTGGTGTGTTCTTGGTTTATTGCTTATGTTTGGATGCATCTTGAGGAGTTTGTCGCACATACTTTGCCATTTTGAGTGGAAAGCAAAAACAATGTATGCACTTGTAAATAAATTTAAGCATGATTGGGTTAAATCCTTCTGAACTTCTGTAAGTGGGACGATGCTACTTCCCGGTAAGACAGGATTTGTGATGTCTATTATCGAAAAAAGGAACCATTTATTTTTAAGGTACTTCTAATATATGTCAGAGAAATCTGCCACTCAACCAATTCGTTCAACTCCAACTACCTCCAACTAACTCCAACCCCTTCAGAGTGTCAGTCTCAAAAACCATTATGTCACATCAACCTAGAATCTCCACAGAACCATGGAACACATTACCAGCTTTCCCATCCATCCTTAGGGACAAAAACACCTTAAAACTCAACCACTTTAAAACTCAACGCCACTCCCAGAACCAAGACCAAACATCCATGATTACTTTTTCATTTTGCCTATTTGCACTAGAACAATCGAATTAGTTCGACTATGTAAATATTTTACAAGCAAACAGGATCTTCTGTGTGAACGTCATCTGCTCCAGACACAACCACCGGAGGAGGAAAATGCCCGGGGTGGATTTTTAGCTCGAGTATCCTAATAAAATGCTTACCACAGCAGCGCTGTGAATCCTTCAGCACCGAGAGTTACACACAGGAGAGTCAGCTGGCCTTTTCTAAAGAGCACGCTCTTTTATTAACGACATGTAATCCCACGAGAGAGCGAACGAGCTGCCAGATCTTCTGCCTGCCCTTACCCCATTGCTCATGATAATGAAAAGCAGGAGAGGTTTGCTAACGGGTTTTGATCCAAAAAACAACTAATAAACATTCCACGAACGTTCGGCTACCAAACCTTACCTCTGGCTGTCAGCTTCTTGGTGTTGATGATTTTAGCAGCGTACTCCTGGGCTGTGGACTTCTTCACGCATCTGCGCACCACGGAGAAGGCACCCCTGTAAAACAGAGAGGTGTGAAGAAGGGCTGAAGAGATGGCCAGGTGTGGTGAAGAGCAGAGGGCTGAGTCCAAAACAGTGCTCAACAGTACTTCCCATGTACAGACCGTGGACCCTGTGAACGGTGGCGGGACCATTTTTCTCTCTGCATTCGTCACTTCAAGCTGCTCGGATTTATTGCTGCTGGTTTATGCTGTTCCAGCTTTTGTGCAATACTTGTAATGTTTGTTTCGTTTTATTAGGATTTTAACGTCGTTTATTACATTTTTGGTTATATTCTTGACAGGAAACGATTATTTTTACACAAGGTTTATTAGCTTATTCAAACACAGCCATGAACAATTTTGTATCTCTGGGTTATTAGACATCACCCCTAGTGCTGGCCCTGTTAGTTCATCCCCCTTCCCCCATCTGCTACTGGGTCATTGTAGCGGTTAAGGCTTTGTTCAGCACTTAAGGCCCCAGCTCTGCTAGGGTGTTCCCATTGGGCCCTT
>JAYDZG010000008.1:11002441-11035233 GCA_034509265.1 Microcambeva bendego | reverse complement strand
CAGGAGCTTTAAATAGAATAATGGAGGAGAAATGGACCACACCCACTTACACACACACACACACACACACACACACACACACACTCTGTAAGGTTTTTCATGGCTCATGTTCGTGATATGTAGACGACCACTGTTCCACCTCTAACTTTGGTAGAACGTTTAGCTCCCTGATGTGTTAAGGTCCTGCTGATCCATCATGATCAGAGATCCCACCTTGAGATGTTGGAGTTGTCTTCGTTCATCCTCCAGCTGTCTCCTCTTGTTTTCTATTTCTGCCTGCTTCTTCCTCTTCTCCTGAGAGACACACGAGACAGAGAGTGAGACAGAGAGACACTCTCAGACAGAGCGAGACAGCGTGAGAGTGAGTGAGACAGCGGGAGACAGAGAACAGCGGGAGACAGTGGGAGAGAGAGAGAGAGTAAGACAGAGAGTGAGACAGTGTGTGTGTGAGAGAGAGTGAGACAGAGAGAGAGTGAGACAGTGTGAGACAGTGTGTGTGTGTGTGTGTGTGTGTGCGTCTTCATGGAAACCCTATACACTGAACTAAAGCCGATGATTATTTGCACAACATTTACAGAATGAAGTCAACACTGATCCTGAACAGCTTGAAGAATTGCTTTGTATTTTTTAGTTGACATTGTTTTAGTCAAGTCAAACTGATTTATATAGCACTTTTAATGCTAGAAATCTTCCCAAAGCAATTTTGCATAATCCAGGACTAACGGACCAAAAGCCCATATTGAGCAAAACGAGATCAACTGGCATGGAAAAACTCGCTTAAGAATTACAGGAAGAGACCTTGAGAGGAACTAGACTCTGCAGGGACCCATCCTTCGTGAGTGGCCTGGAGGATAATTTCAATAATTCGATTTATACAAATCATACAAACAAAATGAAACGAATGATTGGAGTTCAGTATTTGTGATAAAGTCCATAATGAATTATTTCCATTTTGGTGCAAACAAGCCAGGTTCCTTTCTAACAGGAGCAGCACTGACTTGCAGTCCATAACTTCAAGTAAATAAACGGGTTTTGCGGCACCCCTAATTATTAGAGCATAACTAAAAGGGAGAGCGAGTGGGTAATAGGTTTACAGTAGTACAAGAGATAGAAGTCACAAAAATATGCACTTAATCGTTCACATGAGAAGCAGCAACTCAGCTTTTGTGTGACTGTGCTGGTTTGAAACCAACATTTTCTGATAAGACATTCATCAATTAATTACAGTAGAACATTCACTGACATGGTGAAGTTCTGGTTCGTTTGGTTGCATCACAAGTCAAATTTGGCCATTTAAAAGTTCTACATGAAATTTAGTTGACTATTATGAATGTGCACAGTAGTAGGAATTACTTTACAGTTCAACTATAAAAACTGTTATGGTAAACTTTCAAATATTTCACATTTTTCTACTGTGAATTAATGGTAATTTGGCAACTTCGTTGTTCTGTTGTAAGCCTCACTGTTCTACAGCAAAACTTCATGCGTTTTAATGTAAAGCTTGTAAAAAAAAATGCATGGTTCTACTGTAAAACGTCATGGTTCTACTGTAAAACTTCATGGTTCTACTGTAAAACTTCATGGTTCTACTGTAAAACACTGTGGTTTTACTGTAGAAATGAATGGCACTACTGTAAAGCGTCATGGTTCTAGTGTAAAAGGGCATGGCTTTACTGTAAAGCTTCATGATTCTACTGTTAAACTCAATGGTTCTGCTGTAAACTTCATGGTTCTACTGTAAAACTTCATGGCTTAACTGTAAAGCTTCGTGGTTTTACTGTAAAGCTTCATGGTTCTACTGTAAACCTCATGGTTCTACTGTAAATCTCATGGTTCTACTTTAAACCTCATGATTCTACTGTAAACCTCATGGTTCTACTGTAAACCTCATGGTTCTACTTTAAACCTCATGGTTCTACTGTAAACCTCATGGTTCTACTGTAAACCTCATGGTTCTACTTTAAACCTCATGGTTATACTGTAAGCCTCGTGGTTCTACTTTAAACCTCATGGTTCTACTGTAAGCATCATGGTTCTACTGTAAACTTCATGGTTCTATTTTAAACCTCATGGTTATACTGTAAGCCTCATGGTTCTACTGTAAGCCTCATGGTTCTACAGTAAACTTCATGGTTCTAGTGTAAACATCATGGTTCTAGTGTAAACCTCATGGTTCTACTGTAAACCTCATGGTTCTAGTGTAAACATCATGGTTCTAGTGTAAACCTCATGGTTCTACTGTAAACTTCATGGTTCTACTGTAAGCCTCATGGTTCTACTGTAAGCCTCATGGTTCTAGTGTAAACCTCATGGTTCTAGTGTAAACCTCATGGTTCTAGTGTAAAACCCCACTGTACATTCTTCCCGTGAAGGTTTAACATTCTTGGGAGGGTTATGGAGAAGTAGGACTGTAACTCTGTGACTGTAACTCGCCAGTCAGATCTTATTCTCGGAATATGTGGTAAAACTTTTGATCTGTGTGAAGCTTGTTTACTTTACTAACTAAATAAAACCGTGTGTTACGAAACAGCGCTTATATGATTCGTTCTTCTCCGCCTTTGTCCGCCTTGGGGCCGCAGGAACTTCCACCATAACGGCTCAGCAAGCTCCAGCTCACATTACACCCTGCCTGCGCCGTTTAAAGGAGCCGCGCCTGCCTGGCCAAAACTACCCCACCAGGGCAGTTGAACCCGCTACTATTTCATCGTCGTGAAACCAGGAAGAGCTTAAGATGCCCCACTGAGCCACAGTTGGACTAAAGTAGCGCCTGGCAGCTCGTTTAGCGTTCAGCATTATTAATGTTCAGCTCCAGACATGAGCAGACATGCCGACGACTGAAGGTAAGATCCTGTTTTTTACTTTCACAAATACAAACCCCAACTGCCACCGCAGGGTATCAGTTTGCACCTATAGGGCATCTCTGCCACATCACTGCTGGATGCGAAGGGCTCGGAGTGAAACCGAGCCGCATCACTTGTGCGAATGTGTTTACCAGTCCAGATCTTTATAAAGCATGTTGGCTTCGTTTCCCAGAGCTGTGTTGGATCCATAACCACACCAAGCATCGCTAAAGTTTAGGGCTCTGTGATGGATTAGGCATGGACACGGAGAACACAGCGTACAGGTCCTGGAGGTGGCTTCATGTGAGACTCGTTTCCAGTTGCAAAAAGATTTTGAAATGCAAGTGCATGACTTTAGGATTTTGCAGAAACAAATTAGGGTTACTGGTCTGTACACTGGTTATATGTGTGTGAGGGTCTACAGCTTCTGTGTTCTACTGGGTGGGTGGATATTTACAACTTGGAGAAATAAGCTCCAGTTGCAATTGGATTGATCAGAATCAGAATAGGAGGATAGAAGGACAGTTTTCTACACACATTCATACCTGTAAACATTAGCACGTGTAATTCACCTTATAGGTGTTCTGTGTATTGTAGAAACCATAGCAAATAAGTAACATGTAAGAAATGAAATGAATGTACTGTGATCTATTTATTAGAATTTGAACAGTTTAGTATCTCCAGTGCACCAAACAAACTTGAATATGGAGAGCTTATAAAAAGGGGCGGAGCGGTGGCTTAGTTGGTAGCACAGTCACCTCACAGCGAGAAGGTCCTGGGTTCGATCCCCAGGGGGGAGATCTAGGTCCTTTATGTGTGGAGTTTGCATGTTCTCCTCGTGTTCACGTGGGTTTCCTCTGGGTACTCTGGTTTCCTCCCACAACCCAAAGACATGCTACCAGGTTGATTGGAGACACTGAATTGTCCTGTAGGTACCTGCGATAGACTGGCATTCCATCCAGGGTTACCAAGTGCCTTGCACCCGTTGAAGAGCTGGGAGATAAGCTCCAGCACCCTTACCGACCCTAATTAGGGATTAAAGGGATTAAAGAGAATGAACTAAACTGATCTGATAAAAAAGTCACAAGGATTTGAAAGTATAATGAAAAGAAAAAGCGACGAGACACAGTGGGCCTTTGTCCGAGGTTTCTGAGTGTGTTTCTAAATTTACCAAATAAAATAAAGTTTGAATTGAGAAACTACAGATTTTGGTTTTGTTGAATTTTTAGGAAGTGTCCTAACTTTTTCTGGAGAGGGGTTTGCAATGTTACAAAACATTGTGCAGATCTTGTATGGAGACTAAATGCTCAGCTACTGTTTTATGTTTCCTTTCAGAGAGTTTTTGGTGTTGGAGTGGAGATTTAGGTGCTGAGATGAGCATTAAAACAATGCCATGCATCTAAATCCACACTGAGACGACCCCAGTGGCAGGAGGGCAGGTGATTACACTCAGGTAGCGGCTATGGCACCTCAACAGCCACCAGGGTCATGTGATACGGAGCCTGAGGAGGCAGACGAGGCTGGAGCAGAGACACCACTGGCTCGGGAGCAACCAGTGGCCTTTGATTCTCCTGATGGAGGGTGGGGCTGGGTGGTGCTAATGGCTACCATCATAGTTTTAGCCCTGACTCTGGCTTTCCCGTCCTGCATCGGCATTTTTTACACTGATCTTCAGCTCGAGTTTAGTGCCACCAATAGTGAGACATCATGGGTGCCATCTATAATGACAGCAGTCCTTCATGCCGGAGGTAATAAACTTTTCTGTCTCCAAATATAGCAGCAACCTGCAACCTGCTCATGTTATGAGACCCAAAAATGACCAATGAACTGAACTGATTGCAATTAAAACAAAATGTAAATAGGTTTTTGCTAAAAGTATCTTTACATTTGTGGACCAGTTCTTATTTTAATAATCACAACACTGCATCTCAAAAACCTTTTTGGTTTTAAAATAATATTATTATTAAATATTTAATATATGACAATTGATGTTCTAAGTTTGTGAGTAATAACACTTATATATCGCCAAATGGTCATAATTTCCAAATCTTCATACATATTCCAATCTTGTGTTGAGCCTTTCAAACACAGTGAAGGCTTTTATAACAGCAAACTTTGTATTATACTTGGTTTTAAAATAGGATGTACAACAAGTTTTGACCATATAATGTATCAAACATTAAAAGTTCCCAAACATAATGTTGATCTATCTGTAATATTATATTTGATATTCAAACTTGAAAAAATGGTTACAGCTTAAGTAAAAATCTTTATTAGAGATTATTGTCTCTGTGATTGTCTTGTCTTTGTCTCTTTTCCTTTTTGTACTTCTGCTGAAAACCAAAAGGAAGTTGTGGTATTAAGTTTACGTCTGTTTTGCTTGACTTTGGAAATATTCAGTCTCATAAAATACGTGAAGTCTCAGTAAACGGAGAAACAATATTTATTAATATATAACATTTAATCATTTGTAATGACAGTTTGAAATGAAAAACCTCCTTCATGTGCACTATTATTTAACCTCCAGCATCAGCACTTAGTGGAACATTCTTTTGCCCTGATAACCTCTAAATAGTGATTTTAGTAAGTCCTACAAGTTTCTTACAAACACCTCTTCTGACGTTGGGTGGGAGCATAATGCTGGCTTGGTCTGTAGCACTGTCTCCTCTCAACAAGAAGATCCTGGGTTCGATTCTCAGGTTTAGCAGTCTGGGTTTCCTCAGGGGACTCTGGCTTCTTCCCACAGTCCAAAACATGCAAGTGAGATTAATTATCCTGTCATGAATTTAATTTAAAGTGTGTAAAGCATGATGTTAAAATCAATCAATAAAAAACACATATAAGAGCTGCAGTGTACCTAACAATAGAAAATCAGTAACCTTGTGTACTAAAATTTCAGATATAACTCTCAGTGGACAAATATTGTCATTGAGATTAGTAGACCGGTACATTATCATTGCTTTATTGCTGTGCAACCCAGCTGGTGACGTAGTTGTATGCCACATATACGTTTTCAAGCTCGTAATGACTGTGCACATTAGAGTTATATCTGTGAAAGCCCTGTTCGAGTGGCAATGTTTTAAAGAGTCAATCATCTTAATCATTTAACCTCACCTGACCTTCCTCGGTGTGCCAAAGTCAGCCGGAAATGTTATTAAATTATATGCAGTTATATTCAAAAACTATGGGCACCTATTTTGTAGCTGAACCCCAATCCTTGTAGCCTTCACTTCTTTTGAAAAGGCTTTTCACATGTAGTGGAGATTGGAGGCCAATCAGTCAAAAGAGCATTTGGACTTTAAAAGTGTTTGACTTAAAAGTGTTTACTGCGAACATCACTACAATCCTGGGTATCAGATTTTATAAACCATGTCTTTATAGAACTGTTCAAAAACGTTTGGCCGTATAGCATATTTGATGTAATGTTCTTGGTCTGAACTTTCCACAGAATCCCCACACCTTAGACTGTGCAGTTTCTGAGATTTCTTTGAAATGTTAACGTTTGTCTTTTGTGTTTTTAGGTCCTTTGTGCAGTGTATTAGTGGAATGGTTTGGTTGCAGAGCCACTGTAATGATAGGAGGAGTACTAAGCGGTTTAGGAATGGCAGCAAGCTCTTTTTCACATTCCATCATTGAGCTTTACCTCACAGCCGGGGTTATTACAGGTCAGCACACGTAAACCATATGTGACTTAATAATGTGATACCATTTATCTAATTATATAAAATTGTTGAATTATTTATTATTTTTATTTATCTCAATATGTCCAATTAGGAATGATTAACACTTTTAATTTAAAAGTATGTCTTATATCACAAGTAAAACATTCTAGTAGGTGGATTAGCTAATCTGATTTGCCCCTAAGGCTTTTTTGGGGTGCTGATCCCAAATTTTTGGGGTGGCCATAGGAGATCATTCTGGTCCAACTGATTTTTACACAGTTTTATGCTACATGGGCAGCAGGGTACTACCTTCCTTATTTTTATTTTTATTTGGGACTGGCACTAAGAGCCCAAGTGAACTTCCCAATCTTTGGGCTGCTCACTTTTAAGACCTCACCAATAATGTCTCTGCAGAAGTCTGACTAGTGGATACAAACCTCTATCATTTGTTTTACATAAGCAACTATTTTGACAAAAGAAAGCAGAAGTCTTATTGTAATTAATCAACACAGGAAATATTACAAAACACCATCGTAGGAACTAGACAATGTCTGCATCAATAAAAATACCCTTGTTTATTGTAGGAGCAATTATTAAAAGTAAATTTTGCATACACAGGATTGCAGGGTTCAGTCTTTCCAAATCTGCTACAAGATGCCACCCCGAAAGCTTCTGTTCATGAAATATAGACAAATGCACCAGTACTTTCATTGAAGCTACTGGAACTGTGAACCAGATTTTCCGTTGAGATGAAAGAAAAAAAGTTTGTGAAGAGCTTTTGGAATGAACTGGAACGTATATATGCAATTCTGACTGAATTCCCACTAATTCTTGTGAGAACCACTTTAGAATGTGAGAATGGCTGTTGATATTGTTATTTGATCATGTAGAAGTAATGTGATTTTAATATCAATTGGGGGGGTTTGGTGTGTCCAACAAGCAAGTGTCCAAATACTTTTGGCCATGTAGTGTATTTTTTCTCAGTGAGTTAATTGTTCTCAGATTACTTATCTGAGTTTATCAGTTATCTTGTTTATTTTCTTTGGTGTCCTATGTGCTCTGAAAAGTCTTTGCCAGTATTAAATGGAATTTTCATATTGGAATATGGAATTTGCATATTGAATTTGTTATTCCACCCTTACTAGGATGAAACAATGGCGAACAATGTATAATTGATTGGATGGATTTGAGTAGCACTGTGGACTCAAGTACCAAACTTACTAAAGTTTTTAAATGTATACTTGTAAGTTTTTCCCTAGCACTGTCGCCCTCGGCTTGCTTTACAGAGGCTTTTTGGTCTTGTAGTCCTGGATTAGTTGAAATGTCTGTTGTACAAAGTGCCATACAAATAAATTAGATTTATGTTATGTTGCCAACGCAATGTTGCACAAAGTATAATATATTTATTAAGTCAATGTATTATTTAACCTTTTCCCGTATTTGTAACATATTAAATCTCATCAACAGCAATCATAATGATATCAAATATTTTCTTTCTCTCAGGTCTTGGCTTTTGTTTCAGCTTCCAGCCTGCTGTCACCATCCTGGGTCACTATTTTGTCCGCCGCCGTGCCTTTGCCAACGCCATGTCATCTACGGGCACAGCTCTGGGCTTGTGCACCTTGCCCTTCCTGGGTCACTACCTGCACAATCAGCTGGGCTGGAGGGGCAGTTTCTTTGTGCTGGGAGCCGTGCTTCTTAACTGTTGTGTCTGCGGCGCCGTCATGAGGCCGCTACAGTCACGAAAGCGCCGGCAGCCCAAGGAAAAAACCAAGAGCGCTGCACCACTGGCCGAGGAGCGACTGAAAGGACAGATGTGTGCGGCGTGGAAGAGCTTATCGAGCTCTTTCCATAAACACATGGCTTTCGATTTATTCCTCAGTAACCTTCACTTCCGTGTCTTCTCGCTGGGCATTACGTGGATGATGCTGGGCTTTGTGGTTCCGCTGGTGTTCCTCGTACCTTACGCCACAGATAACGGGATGGAGCTGAGCCGCGCTGCCCTGCTGCTGTCTGTGCTGGGCTTCATAAACATTTTTGTCAGGCCACCTGCCGGCATTATCTTCAGCATGCCCTGGTTTAAGGGCCGCCATGTTTACGTGTTTTCAGGTGCGCTGCTACTGAACGGACTGAGCAACAGCATCTGCTGTATCTCCGCCTCGTTCCCGGTTCTCTTGGCTTATGTGATCAGCTACGGACTGTCCATGAGCATGGTGGGCTCTCTGATGTTCACTGTGCTGATGGATACGGTGGAGATGAGCCGGTTCCCTTCGGCACTTGGCCTGCTGTCTATCATGGAGAGCGTCACGCTGCTGATTGGGCAGCCCTTAGCAGGTACCGCGACAGCTTCTACACACATTTGGGTTCAATTTAAAGCTACATATGTCTTAAATGTTTTGAAAGATAGACCCAAATGGAGAACATTCAAAATTCCCTACAGACAGGGACTGACGGCTAGGTTTTACCCCAGGAATCTTGTTCGTGCTTGACAATGACTAACCACTGTGTCACCGTGTCTTCCTGATAGGGCTGAATACAATGGATTTGGAACATTTGGATTGCTAGACTTTTTTTGTGTGTGGATAATGAAGTGACAACAGTTTTAATTGTTCCATAGTTAATTAAAAATAAAATATTTTTTGCAGACCTTTTATGGCCGGGTGAATTCAGTGTGTTTGATGTACGCTCAAAATCCACTAGAGATAGTTTGGAAAGGCACATATTTGAGTCTATGAGGTCCCACAGTTTGTGCATTGTTAGGACAAAATAAAGCCATAAAGTCTGTGGACCTACGTGAGCAAATTGTATCAAAGCACAGATCAAGACAAGGACACCAAATAATATATTGTACATATTGTGGTTCCTAGGATGACATTGGCCTTGGTAATTTTGAAGTGAGGGAGGATTAGAATAACCTTGGTCAGGGAGAGGGAAGAACCTGTTATGCCTAGTTCACATTACATGATTTTTTGCCCTGATTTCCACTCGTCGACTGGTTTCCGATGGCATTGCAAAAAATATTTATTAACAATCCAGGCTATTCACTCAGATTCATTCATTTTTCATCTTCAATTTTATGCTGCACATCTACCCACAGCTTTGATCACTCGCTTATTGTGCATTTGTGGACGTGGTATTATCATACACCTCACCACTTTGGGGGTAGTTTGGGGGATCAGACAGACTCATAGATCGTGTAGAGTGAAACCCTTAATCGCCGATCAGTATCAATCGTGTAGAGCAAATACCACAAAAGAGGAGCACATCTGGAGTACAGTTGAGAGATCCAGTTGTGTAGTGATCTGAACAACCTGAAAGTCATTTAGTATGATCTTGGCATTTAATGGGAAACCATTAGGGTATGAAATGTATCCATCCTTGAAGAACGCAGCCCATTCGGGTTTCCACAACGATTAAAAAATTAAATAAATATACATGGTAGTTCTGCTTAAGTACAGTTCATTATAACCAGTACAAGAATGCCTACTCATTCAGTCAGTCATGTGCTTCAGAGTGAATCTGTTCACTATCTATCTCCCCTGCTGCTACATTAGTGTGTATGTCTGTTCTTGTGCCGGCTTGTGGTTTACACGGAAGGAATGGAGAAGAATGGAATGTTCCTTGCATGTGAAAGCCTTCGGGCAGGTGCCAGGGCACTAGGCTCTCTTAAACCTGGCTGGCTGAAACTGGCTGAGTTGCTACGACCCTCGTTTGAGCACCATGCCAACTCAAATTGTCGAGCACTTAACTCTGTACAGTAACCGCATAATAAAATCTACTCACGTCAGTAAATCGGATCACTTGGGAGATGTTAGGAAATGTGCTCTTTGTCGTTTTGCTTTAAAAGCATTTCATTCATCCAGTATAATGTAAAAACATGGAGACTAATCGGACAGTGCAAGTCTAGAAGGTAGAACAAAACTGGCCTGGATTCAGCTTACCTGACCAGTATTGCTGCTGATTCTTTAACTCAGAAAACTAAAATTGACCTGATATGTCTGTGTTTTTTTTCTTTGGTTTAGGCTGGCTGGTGGACAGCACTGGTCTCTACACGTACATGTTTGTGGCCTGCAGTATAACAGTGGCTTCATCAGCTATATTCCTCATGATATCTTTCTATTGGCTTGATCGTCGTGACGCAGCACAGGAAAAGCTCTCAGCCTATTCCCCCGCTACACATGAACTCATTTCAGCTTCAGAGAGACAAAGAATCGCAGACTTTGCAGAAGAAAAGGACAAGCAGCCTGTCCTAGAGACTGAATGTGTCACCACTGTATGATTACCAGGCCCCGATTAGTCCAGTTTGTATATGGTCAAAGGAAATTTTTATCATGACTTGTATCCTAAATAATACCTAACAAGCATTCGTCTATTAAAGGCTTTTATTTTATTTAAAGAGGAAAGATTATGCAATTAAATAGTCTCCAGATCAATAAGATAAAACCCTTAATAAGCAAATGTTCGCAGAAGAGATGTTACACTGTATTGATTTTGGAGGTCAGATTTTCCTCCTGCCTAAAACAGGCACAGTATTTATGAATTTTAAAAACGTTTTCCACATTAAGGGATAGATGGTTAAAAATCATCCCCTCTGTGAAAACAGCCAAACATGAAAGATTATTCAATCTTTCCCCAACAAGCACACTAACACTCATTGATTTATATAAAAACAGCAAGACTTTAATTAACAATTAGCAGGCACCAATCTGTCAATTCTGTAGTACAACCCCTAACATTAACAACATTTTGTTAGCATTTTCTAGAATTTCAGCCATCTGAGACGACTTGTATAGGATTATGAACCAATTAAAGTTCTGAACTTTTTAGACAGACCTGATATAAACCAAATGATCAGAACAAATAATGATTTCAGCTTCAATATCTGCCTATGCCATAAAAACATCCATTATGTTGCTGATAGGGAAATAAACACAATCAAACTTACTAAAGTGAACATGTAAGTGCCATGACTGGAACCAGTATTGGTTCTGCTTCTGAAAAATTGGTAGCTAGTTTTCTTTTTCATGCTTTTTGAGAAAATGTTTTTGTGAGAATACAGACGAACAGGGACGGACACAAGCTAAATGTTTAGCAAAAGCAACTTTAGCTAATATTCGATGGAAAGTTACACTCTAATTTAAATTGGGGACAGTATGGCATGGGGTCCAAATATCACAATAATTATAGTTGGGAAATATCCCTAATCCACTTGAGCTTTAACTGTAACTGCTTTAATAACTGTACTGCTCTTACATGGATGTGAAGAAGAATCTAATTTAGCCTACTCCAGTTTTGCCAATATTGCCTTTGTCTCACTGGTGATAATCTTTAAATTTAAATATCCTTCAACTGTTTAAATGTAATTTATTATATTTTTTGTAACCACTTTTATTGATACATTATGTATTTTTCATGTGTTTTTTCTTCAAAATAATCATCTAAATGTTAAAAAGCCTCTGGATGAATATCTCCGATCATTTCTTATTGCATTCATTTGTAATCCTGTTTACATTTATGAATCAAATTTGTTTGTCTACTACACCAGCTCTGGAATATTGTTTATATACCTTGTCTATCAATCTAAAAAATATTGTTCAGATTTCCTTTCTACATGTTATTTACGTCTACCCCATGCCGTCTGTTCACCCATTACATTTGAGGCTGCTAAAAATAGAAAAGTCACTGTCGGTGTTAAGGTCTTAATGTTGCACTCCCTCTGCACAATTACAAACACATCTGAATCTGTTCTTACAGTATTCACTGTCCTCTATGCGCTGTGACATAGGTGTTTGAGAGTATTTACTGTTAATGCCTTATATAATGCTATCAGGGAGCTGTATGCAAAGCTAGTGCTGTGTGAAAGTATGAGATAGTTTCTGGACTCCCAGTATGTTTGTCAGCACTGGACACCAAAGTCCTGGTTTCAATTTACTTTAAAGTCTTTGAAGATGAAAACAGAAGTAGTGCTTTTCATATTACTTATTTCAAATGTTTTATGTTTATTTTCAGTTTGTTTTAATTATTTTTAGCATTTGCCAGCACTTACAACACTTGAAAAGGTGAAAAGGGCTATGCTCCAAATAGTATACAATGTTATACTATGTTTTACATGCTTAATAAAACCAAATAAATACTCTTGTTTTATTTTATTTAAAAGGCTGTGATGCAAGTCTTTGAACCAATTATTTTCCAAAGCTGTAAATTATTTTCCACACAATGTAAATAGAGCAGAAGAGACTTTGTCCAACATGCTTTTCATGCATGTTTGTTGCTTAGATAACTGTACTAGATGTTGAGTAACCCAAACAAGGAAAAACACGTTGAGCTATTAGTATTATGATGTGGTTTTGTTTTCTTCTACACCAGGGTAACTGTTGGGATACATAACTGCCATGGTAGTGTAGTTACATACAGGGAATAACTAAAGGTTCAAACATGCAGGCAAACCAAGTCAAGTGCAAAAGTCTGTCTGGTAATGTACAATAAAACCACAATAAATTAAAATAATAATGCATATTTTCTGAAAACCCATTTCTGAAAGTTTTTTTTTGTAATTGTCACAAGATGGATCTGCACAGGCGTGTATGAAATCGAACTAACTTAGATCGGTCATATTGAAACCGCTGCTTCCCTCTAGTGGTTGTATTACAACTTATATAAGCTAACGTAAACAGTTCCAAAATAAGTTAGTAAAGTGAGGTTTATTTTCCTATGTTCCCCATAACTGTTATAAAACATTTGAAGAAACATATTTGAAGAAACAGTGTGGCCAGCATCTCTGTGCCTCATGTCGCCTGGAGATGTGTTCGCACTGCACCAAATGAAAGTGAAAGTAACGCCTGCGAAACCTGAAGAAAACGGCCTCTACGGTAAGATTGTTTACTGTAATAATAGTATTTAATGTGTGTAAACAGCACATATTTCAACATGATCTTATCTGAGTCGTTGTATTAATGATCTGTTGAAAAGCGGCTTAGCTATCATTAGCTGGTCGCTAAATATGGTTCCGAATTGTTATGCTAGTTCCCCGTTCAGCTGTTCATAGAAACCAGTATAAAGTGTCTTAACCCAAATGTGCTGCTTAACAACTACAACAAGAAGCTTGGATTCATTAATAACAAAATAACGGCATGAATGAGTAAACCAAAACAGGCTTCATTTTGTCTTAAATGCACAAACAAGGCTTGTTTGTATAGTATAACATACAGTTCTTTAAAAAAGCACAAAGCAAGTTCTTCAAAGACATCAAGGAAAAGTATGGGCTGGTCAACAAGCTCCTACAATAAGGTGTTCAAATTATATTTGGTAGCTGGATGCAAAAATACCTAGTTAATACATCTGATAACGAAGTGAGCATTTCTGCATTTGTTTGTGTGTTTCAGATAAGAAAAGGATTCTACAATGGCTGAGTTAAGTAAAGGTGGTCTTTGGACCACGTATGGAGTCCTCCTCTTCTTAGACCTGCTTCTCTGGCTTTTATTATGGACTGTGCTTCTGATCTTTGAAGGCACTTTCCTTGTCAGTCTGTTATCACTGTGGATTTTCAGTGCTCTGAGCTGGGCCTTGTTTCATACAATCACTTCAGTCCTGGACAAGCATTTAAAACACCTGCTAAGACGCTGGTTAGCATTGTTGTGTTTTTTGCCCCCTGTGTTTGATACCACTCAAACAGTTATTTTTAAAGCCATTTGTGGCTTTTGTCCTGTACCTGTGCCGTCCATGGTGCTTCTGAACGCAGTGACTGCCACTTTGATTCATGCGCTGTGGGAACTGGCATTTCCTTATACAAAAATTGATCCAAAGAAGAAGAAAAGGAAAGAGCAAGAGGCTAGAGCGTTCCTAATGAGAGTGATACACTACTCAAAACCAGACTTTCCTCATCTGGGAACTGCCTTTCTCTTCCTCACCCTGGCAGCATTATGTAAGTTTTGTGTCTCATTGTTTCTTAACTCATAAGCTATGATGTTGTAATGTAACTTTATTATACATACTAGTATGTTGTGGTCACTTGTATACTGGAACACCTCGTATAGCCCATGCAGAACTTGTGATAAACCTCCTGTCAGCTCTTTGTCAGCAATCTGACATCAGTGCCCTTTTGGCTGGATATATTAGGTTGCTGGACTTTTCTAAACTAAGCAGTGACATTAAGGTGTCAGAGAGCTTAGCTGCTCTACATTTGTCTTGTACCAGCACCAGATATATAATAGTCAGAGTCATATTTATGCTGAAAATCGTATTTTATTTAAATGAGTATGTGGTGAGCATTGGTTCCATGGTGATCCCCTTTTAATGTGTGACTTGGATGATAAAACTCCACATTGTAACAGATCTTACTCTGTAAACTTTACAGGCAAAGGGTAAACTAAGAGCTGAGTACCAAATTAAATGGTCATTAAATGTAAATAGAAGGCTTCTGTTCCCTAAAATTGAGTGTAACATGATTTTTCACTTCTTGTAGTCGAATCCTGTATTCCATACTACACTGGGAAAATCATTGATGGTCTGAGTGAAAATTACCAGTATGACAACTTCATGTGGGTCATTGGATGTATGGCTTTTTACTCTTTTGGAAGGTAGGTGCATCAGCATATCGCTTAGCAGTCTTTCTGAATTAGTGAACTGAAGTATAATCCATTATGGTTTTTTCCAGCTCTATGTTCTCTGGCTTGCGAGGAGGAATGTTCATGTCCAGTCTAAGCAGATTAAATAAGAGAGTTAGACATATGCTCTTCCGGAATCTGATGAAACAAGAAATCAACTTTTTTGAAGACAATAAACCAGGTTATTCATTAAATAACATGTATTTTGGCTATAGCAGATATGAAATAGTTGTCATTTCATTTAATTAAAGTCAAGTTAACTGTGCAGCACTTTTCATAACAGACATTGTCACAAAGCAGCTTTATAGAGAAATGAAGTAAAAATTCATAAACTTCAGTCAGTAACATTTGATCTAAAGCAGTCTAGTACTGGTCTTTAATTTGTAAAAATACAACAAAGAATAAAGGGAACAGTCTCCTAACCTATTTGAGCAACCCAGTGTCCACAACTGGAAAGGGAGAAACATTAAGGGGAACCATTACGGTCTATAATGGCCATGCAAGGTGTACATGTACTATGGTGTGATAAGTAACTTGTTGGTTAATTTAGCATAGATCGATTTCTTGTTCATGTCAGACCTGTTTGTTCCCCTGACAGGAAGCCTGACTTCACGATTGAACTCTGATACAGATAAGATGGGCCGCTCAATAGCCATGAACATGAACGTGTTTGTACGTAGTCTGGTGAAGACATGTGGCATGTTTGTGCCAATGGTGAGCTTGTCCTGGCAGCTCACACTCCTAACTTGTGTGGAGATGCCTCTCCTCGCAGGTCTACAGAACTTTTACAACAACTATCACCAGGTAATATGCTTTTAGGACATACAGTACTTGTTTTATGCTCAGGTGGAGCAGTGGGATTTGTCAAGAGCCTGAACTCCCCGGTTCGGAACTGGACTTGGCTGGTCTTTGTTAAATGTCTATCTATCTATTTATTAGAAATCGGGTTCCCTGATTAGCTGTGTAATTGTGGGAACTCGGCTAGCACAGAGTTGTTTAATAGTTATTCTTTAGCAGGAGGTGTGAGCATCTGTTTCTCATTCTGTTATAATGAGTAGAAAACATCCAGGGAGCTGCAGGACTGCATGGCCGAGATTGAGCAACTGGCCGCTTCTGCCATTGGGTCTATTAAAACAGTGCGGAGCCTCAGGGCCGAGGCTCAGGAGCTAAAGAGGTATGAGGAGACCCTTGATCGAAAGCTCCTTGTCTTAAAGCGCAAAGGCTTTAACAGTGCAGTCCACCTCATTCTACGCAGGGTGAGACTTTGCATGCAGTTACTCTCTAAATGCTCGCTTGTTTTTATACTTATGGACAATTTAAGGTTATTATTAATCAATCCCTGTTTTAATGTGTCCCGTTATAGCTGCTAACATTGGGATTGAGGCTGGCGATGCTTTTTCTTGGCCGCCGTCTCATCATCTTAGGCCAGCTAACCAGTGGAAGCCTCCTGGCTTTTCTGCTTTATCAGAAAGACATGGTGACTAACATGAGGGTGAGTTTAATATGGAGGTTCCTCACTTTTAACTCTATTTATTACAAATAAAAAAAAATCAAATGACTTTGCAATTGATGTTTACCAGACTCGTACCATTTTAATGTCTCTGATGCATCGCTGCTTTTACATCATCACCACATGAAAATCATCTATTTTAAGGCTTCTTTCACCATCCAAAAAGGTGGAAATTTGGTATATAAGCTCTCTGATACGACCAGTTAAGAAAAGATTAGATTTTATTATTTCACATGGAAATTTGCAGTGTTACAGCAGCTTACAAGAATATAAAAATACAAAGTACGAGAATTTAAACATACTAGTATTCACACATATTTACACATATATTATATTACATTCTATGCATTCTTCTATTCAACATATGAATTCTACAATGAGTGGATACCTACTGTACTTCACTAGTCCTCACTGTTTCCAACCTAAATATAAAATGTGAAAACTTTTTAAAGATCCTAGTTCTCTGTGTGTTTCTCTAATCCTAACACTTTGATTTGTGTTGGTCTGGTTGTTAGCAAGTTGTCTACATCTATGGCGACATTCTGAACACGGTGTGGTCAGCAGAGAAGGTGTTTCAGCTGCTGGACAGAAAACCGAATGTACGAGAAGCAGGTGACACGGTGCCAGAGGAACTGAAGGGAATAATTCATTTCGATAAAGTCACGTTCTCTTACCCTTCACGTCCTGAACGGAAAGCACTCCAGGTAAATGTTTCTACAGTTCTTTTTTTCGATGTACGGCTAATGTACGGGTAATGGTAAAACACTGAAATGAAGGTCTGTTCAGATTGGCTGAAAAATTGGGGTGAAATGAACTCTTGTCACTAAATGTTGGTGTGTCAGTCTTTAAGTTTGGAGCTGAGACCGGGCAAGATGACGGCATTAGTGGGACCTTCTGGCGGAGGGAAGACATCCTGTGTTAACATGCTACAGAGGTTCTATGAGCCTCAGGAGGGTGAGATACTGTTGGATGGTGTACCACTTCATCAATACCAGCACCAGTACCTGCACAGCCAGGTAAACGCTTTAACATTGACGTTTATAAAAGACATGATATTCTAACACCTTTGAATCAGAACCAGCCTTAACTTCTTCGGCAACAGTAGTGTGGGAAGACAGTTATAATGTTAGGCCTGATCAGTGTATACTAATCATCTGTGGAGATGCTCTGACCCCATCATCTAGCAAGCCCAATTTGGCTCTTGTCAAACTCTTTCCTCGCTCCCTTTTCCTACTACTAACATCAACTTTGATAAAAAAATGTTGACTTGCTGTGTAATATATCCCACCCACTAACAGGTGGCATGATAAAGAGATTCTTTTCACTTGTCAGTGGTCATGATGTTAAGATTTTTTATCCTGACCTTGCCATGAGACCACAGTGAAGTGAAACTACAGTAGTTCTATTTATATGGGCACAGAGATGTCCCTTAGACAGTTCATCATATCTAATAACAATCATAATCACTGACGTTTCAGAAAACTCTAAACAAACTTTTAAAATAAATGAAATCTGCAAACTTGATTTCCCATTGCGCTCATTTATTTAGTCTCAGAAAGGGTGTGTAAGCTTAAATTAGGAGTCCAGTAAATTTGTCTCGGTGCAGATAGCAGCTGTGTCCCAAAATCCAGTGCTCTTCTCTGGATCTGTGAGAGACAACATTGCCTATGGACTACATGATTGCACCATCGAGAGAGTGAAGGAGGCAGCCAAGAAAGCTAATGCCCATGACTTTATTTCCAGCCTGGATCAAGACTACAACACAGGTCAGCATTTCAGTGAATTTCATATCATGTATTCCCCTAAATCATTATACTCTTCAAAAAGTTTCTGCACTGTTGTATTTTTTGTTGAAAGTGGTGAGGGTGGTAGGAGTAGTAAGTGGTCGTGTCTGAGATTTCGGATTTAGCATCATTTGATTTCCTCCTTTTTTCACCTCGAAGAAGCTTTAAGGGGAAGAAGATTTTCATGTGATGATATGAAAGCAGTGGTGAATCAGTGGCTACATGCTCAACTGAAAAACATTTTGTTAAAATGGTACAATGGCGAGTACAATGCATCACGAAGGAAAGTGACTGTAGAAAACAGATGTCATTTGGTTTTAGAATTCTTAATCAACAGAACTTAAAAAGCATGGTGAGTCAAGAACCCTCATAGAATGAGAACATGTATTTTATGTTTTATGTGTGTATTGCTGGGATTTAGATGTTGGAGAGAGTGGTGGACAACTGTCTGCAGGGCAGAAGCAGTGCATCGCCATAGCCAGGGCTTTGATCAGGGATCCAAAAATCCTCATCCTAGATGAAGCCACCAGTTGCTTGGATATCAACACCCAACAGATGGTAGGAACACGAACACACACACACACACACACACACACAGCAAAGAACAGTTACTAAAGTTAATATTAGTAGGGATGTAACGATTAACCATAAGACACCATAAGGGACATTATGGCACATGGTTACACCCTGGATGGGGCGCCAATAACTACAGGACAATTCAGAGTCTCCAATCAACTTGGTAGCATGTCTTTGGACTGTGGGAGGAAACCGGAGTACCCGGAGGAAACCCACGCAGACACGGCGAGAACATGAAAACTCCACACAGAAAGGACCTAGATCACCTCACCCAGGGATCGAACCAGGACATTCTCGATGTGATGTGACAGTGCTACACACTAAGCTACCGTGGCGCCCGTTATACATTAATCACATGTAAATAATTATAACACTATTCACAATTGCTGAAAAGGTAATCAAGTATATTGATCGTTTATTTAAATCTTTAACCAACAATGAATTATATTTTTATTTAGCGGTTTCTTAGTATGAAGGCCATGGTAATAACTGCCCATGTTCTTGTTTCCAGGTTCAGAAGGTCCTGTCTTGTTTAAATGGTCAGACAGTGCTGGTGGTGGCTCATCGTCTGCAGACTATAGAGAAAGCCGATCACATCATCTATGTAGAAGACGGGATGGTTGTGGAGCAGGGAACACATGAGCAGCTGATGGCTAAACATGGACGGTATTACCAGCTTAGAGAAAAACTGTTTACCCAGTCAGACCAGCAACAGTGAACATAATCCAAAATCAGTTCATGGACTTTAACAAACCAAAAATGTCAGATTCATTCAACACCATGTGCATTTATATTATATTGGAAATGCACAAGGACTTATTTGTACTACACATCACCACAGAACTGGGTTTGAACCACACTTTTGGTTACTGTTTAAATCATTTTACATGTCACTATGAGAATCTGCTACTATAGCAACTTCACGTCAGACCGAAGAAGTGTTTAAATATTTGTAAGTGTTTAATGCACGGTTACTTGGTCCTGTAGCTTCTGTTTTACAGTGTTTTTTATAAATGGCTCTGGACCCACCTTAACCCTTGCTAGCATGAAGGTGAATATATGATGTAATTTATAAGCACGTTAATTGGTTCAAGACTCCAATATGGTTTTACATATTGGGAAAATTGCGTTCAATATGGAGAGAGAAAAGACGAAAAGTACAACCTGACATAGGTTAATCTTAGAGGTTACTTATATATTTGTGAATAAAACTCCAGGTGCATTTCACTTGTTATTTACAATAATGAACATTAAATTCAAAATGTATTGTGTGAAAAAGAGTGATGTGTCCACATTTATACAGATATGTAAGCAAAAGCAAAGTTATGGCCAGAGGTACAGAAGTTGCTTGGATAAATTTTTTTTAATGTAAAATATTTGTATTAAAAATAAAATAAAGAACATTAAAAAAGAAAAACTTGAACAATATCATAGTTTTTGGTGATTTGGTCATTCCAAATGTAAAACACTGTTTAATAAAAAAACAAACGATAAACAGGTGATGAAAATGAATGAAATTGATATGGCAACCATGTTGAACAAAATATTAAGTCAATTTTTTTTTTATTAAGCAACCAGAAAGACTGAAGCCGAGAGATAAAAATGTTAGATTAGTAAATATTACCATTACAAGAACATTCATGAAATCAGATTATACAAGATGAAAATCCCTATAAACATTCTTCTATGACATCTGCCATAATATTTTAACAGTTAATCAGGTCTAACCCTAACGCTCAAGTGCTTGAGTTACAATTTTAAAATCACTAGAGAAAAAGCATCTGCTGAATGGCAAGAATTTACCCCAAACAAACTAGTTGTTAAACTACCAAGACTCAATGTAAACCAGTGTGAGGTTAGATTATAAGCAGTTGATTCTGTCTCAGTTTCAAATAGAGCTGGAACAGTGATCCGGCTGGTCTTGTTGTCCTTCTCCCTCCATCTAGAGCAGCTAGTTCACGAAAGTCCTGCAGGTCCTTCAAAACAGACTGACAGCAGAAAGACTTTAAGTAAAGCATAGTGAAGTGAACTTAAAAGAATACTAGTCTAGAAGAAACCAAGTGGCAAAGACATTAGCTGTGCCTCATTTTACATTTTTTATTATTTATTCATTCACACTAATAGGTTACATTCATGACAAGGCAGGTATTTAAAAGTTACACAAGATTCATCGGTTCAAGTTTAATGTCAAACACAGTCACAATCAATTTAAAATCTCCAATTCAACTCACTTGCAGAAAGTGAAAGTGCTCCACTCGGGAATCAAACCCAGCCACCGTCCAACATGCCGCCAACAGGTGTATCAACTAGTTTTTACAGCTTTACGTTGGGTAGATGTTCCCATAGTTTGTACGATGGTCAGGAGTCCAGATTAAAGTAAGTAATTTGAATTGATGCTAAACACTGATACTACCGACAGCACGTAATCTATAATAATAATAATAATAATAATCTTTCAGTCATAAAGAGTCTGTAAGGAAAGTTTACTTCACTTTGCCACAAGAGCTGGTCCACTTCACCTGAGCAGCCAAAGCCATTGTGAGACTATTAAACCTTGGCAATCTTAAAAAGTTATTTATTACAGTTCATATTGTTTATTGAAGAATAAATTAAATGCAAGCAGTACAATTTTAAGCTACGACTGACAATGTGTTGGTGTAATTTGAGATATGTTGATTTTACCTCTAGATGCCAAACCGCCTCACATAAGCTCCGACATCTCAGCTGTGTAGAGCTCTCACATTTTTCACCAGCATCTTTAAGGAGCACCTGAAAAAAAGTTCAGATTGATTCATCTTTTCCTGCACAATGGCTTACGTGTTTCGAATAAGCTGGCATTTTGTGATCTGTCTGTACCTGTGCACGTCGTAGCACAGCATGATGTACTCCACAAACAGCTGCCAGAGATGAACTTTCCACCTGAAGCTCAATCACAGGCAGAGGCCCTTCAGCACTGAAGTCATTCAGTATGACCTGTAAGCATTGGTGTATGGCATTACTACATTATCTGTGGCAGAACTAGACCAGTGATCAGTAGCTCACAATAGTTCACTAGTAGTACTACAGTATGCTAGATGGCACCCATCTTTTCTATCTGGTTTGCTTTCATTTCCATTCATGCTAGTGTTTGTTCAGGGCTTAAAACCATGGCTGAATACAAGGTTTTACATTTATAAAGTTAAACTGAAGGTTGCTTTTTTATAGGAAGTCAAACTTGTGTAACATGTATAAGGATTTGTAGTTGCCTGGATTGTAACATTTTGTTCTGGTTTTCATCGTTTTGCTATGTAGAGAAATGTTTAACACCAGAATTTTTTTCTACATGGAGGGGACAAGTCAGTGAGCTTAGAGTCCCCTATTTTGCATTTTGTGCAAACAAAATTGTTCCTTTGTGGGTTTTTTTTATAGTACGATAAATCTCACACCACAGCCTACTCACTATTTAGTGCACTATTTTGTGGTTGAGTCATTTTGTTTGAATGTCCAAATATCTAGTGCTGAATTTTAAGTGCTCTCAAATAACAAGCGATGTATACTAGCTGATGGCGGATACACATAATGCACTGCATTGTTCACTACCCTCCTGAATTCAGTCCCCTATAACTCATGCTAGTTCTAGAACAAGTCCTTTAAAATGAAGACATCTATGTAACATCTAGAACTACAAGCTTACCTCTTTGGTCAGCAGTCTGAGCGTGTGTCCATCTGGCCCACAGACACATAACACCGGACTCTGCTCAAGTGTTTGTCCCTTCTCCTTAGAAGAGCCAAACAGCAGCCATTTCAGCACAGAGACGCACAGGACCGCACCGTTGCAGCCCTGGACGCCGAGTCCGCTTCTCAGGAGACCTGAGGATATGTTCAGTGCTACCGTGTATGGAGCTGTATCGGGTACAGCTTCTGTGTTAAGCTGTCTGGAACTGAGAAGCATGTGGGTGGCCTCCCAAGAGCTTATCTGTTTAGGAATACTTTCAGTTTGTGAACTGGGGTCTACAATCCTTAACACGTCCAACCAGTCCAGTGTTAAAGTGCTCACAGACAGGCTGATACAACTAGCATCTGAGAGAACCTGTGACACTGGGATGGCGTCTGCACAGAATTTTCTGGATTTGTTTGGTTCAAATAGAGACTGTAGCGAGTAGACAAGCAAGCACTGGATCTGGACTGGTAGAAAAATGTCACCATCAGTATGAAGAGGAACAGTCACTTCTACTTTTTGACCACAGTCTAATTTCTTTAAAGCAAATGAATACGTTGTAGAGGTTCCCCCTGTGTAGAGAGAACAGACGGACTGTACTTGAAGGCAAAGTGTCCATCCTTGGTCCAAAGCACAGTTACTTAAGTTTTCCAATATACAAGTAAGTTCTAAGGAATCCCTTTGAAGCAAAGTATTCCATTTAGCAAAGCCACGGCAACTGATTTGCGGCTTGTCATTGCAGATCTCTTGATCCGTAGTCTTTAACAGCAAGTGGCTGATAGTAAGGACCTGATTTAAACACTTAAGTGTGTCATTTTTCATCTGCAGTTGGTGTTTCAGTGCTGATGCTCTGAAACGGAAAGTCAGCTTTACTACAACGATAAAATAAAATGCTCCAATGACAAATAATTTCATACAAAACATTCGACTGTCTAACCTTTCCCAGACATTCCCAATGCCAGCCAGAAGGTCTTTCACTTTCTGCCCAGCTTGTAATGCAGAAAGACCAGACATACATGCTTTGCCTGGCTCCTGAGGGAGAGACACATGAAGGAGTTTCCCACTGAGAGACACCGCAAGCATCTGCACACAGCCTAGAATTTACACAACACAGAATAATCAAGAAGTTTAATAAAATAGAATCTAGAGTGAAGTTTTACTCATCAACTCACTTTTTACTGAGCAACTAGAACAAATACTATCTGATGAATCAACCTCAAATGATTATTCCCTAATGCCAAAAAATGATATTAAGAAACCCTGTCAGTTGTCGAAAAACAGATTTTCAAGGCCAACAATATAGATTTTTATAATTAATTATTATCACTAAAAAGCCAATGCATTTATCTACTGAAAAATACAGACATTCAATGTTTTCATTGATTGGGGTGGTCATAATGTTTTGGCTGATGAGCCCACTATCCAGCTTTCCCTACGTGGACATTCATATTTTTCGTCTGTAGTATCTTTTCACAATATTGTGTACAGTTGATGGTGAAAAGCTAAGAAATGTCCAATATTGCGTTATTTTTAAACCTAATTGTTTAACATTGCTTGTAGATCCCTTCTTTTATTATATATCATAGACCATCATCTACGAACGTCAATCTTATTTTACTACAGCTTACATTTGTGCATCAAATAAAATTAGATATTTAATTAACAATTCATTTACCAGAAGGACTGACTGAAGGTCCGGCCACCGAGATTATTCGACACACATTTAAACAGACTGCATTCTGTTGGAAAAGAGAAGGCTTCTCTTGTTTGGTACTCTTTGCTTCTGATGCTGTTGTGAGGTCTGATGATGTAAAGATCTTGCTCAGGGACAGAGTGAACATGTTTGTACCGGTACTGTAGTAAAGATGTTCGCCATCAACACAGGCACATACCACAGGTTTCTGCACCGTATGCTCGATGAAATCTTTTAAGAGATATACATAGTTTTATGTTATCACAAATTACAACATAAGTACAAAAACAACCAGTAAACTGGCCAAAGATTGTAAAACTTACTGTAATCTGCTGGTTTTCCATCAGAGCTTGCTTGATTAGCTCTGATCAGCAGGATTCTTCCTCTCTGACCAACCACAACCAGACTTTGTGGACCCATCTCCCCAGTCACAGAGGTCCCAATAAATGTGACCGGCTGCTCCAAGCTGTACAGAATCCTGATCGGTTGCTTTTGTTCTCCTCGTGAGTTGGTAAGAGCAGGAAGGAGAAGTGGGAAAAAAACGAGCCGCCCATCGGGTAAACCACTCAGAATGACGGGAGAATCGACAAAGGTCGCATTAACTCCAAATAACAGTTTAAAAAGCAGCGGATTGAGAGCATAATCCTTTTTATTCCTGTGCTCTTTAGAGGAAGAGCTGAGGTAAACCGATGTTAATGTTGGAGGTGAGTCCAGCAGCCAGTCTCTGGCATCTGTTGTGCTGTTTGGGACAGTTTCAACCACTGGAATAGAGAATCCTACAAGCTTCTGAAAGAGTGTGGATCTGGAAATACAACTTGCTTCTTTATAGAGGTTAAAATTCCAAGCAAAGTCCTGTAGACTGACTGTAATCAGTATTCCCTTGGTTATAATAAAAGAACTGACATTGTCATCTTTGACAACAAGTCTTGTGGATTCCTTGGAGACCATGTACAAGGCAGGGTCATTACAATGTCCTGTGGAGGACGGACAGGAACTGGGGATGAAATTAATAAGAAAAAAGCTGATACATGGTAGAACAAGTAGTTTATTCATTTTTTAGCAAAGCTTATTGTACACCAAGCTTTAATGCTTTTTTTCAAACTCATAAATAGTAGAACCAGTTTCATTTTTTAACCTATTGTTCATTTTTTTTACAATGCTGATAAATGGTAGAACCAGATATTAGTTTTTTAATAAGACTGATAAATGGTAGGACCAGATGATGTTTTTTAAAAAGACGATAAATGGTATAACATGATGTTAGGTTTTTCTTTTTCAAAGCCTGTTGCAGAAAAACAAACTTAGTAAACGCCTTGACATTATATTTACTGAGAGTAAACATGTGTAGATGTGATTTGTATCTTTACCTGGACTTCTGTGGTACAGGGGTGCAGTAAAGTCCATCATCACACAGAACATAAAGCTGATCCTCACTCACAGCCAGAGATCTTACAGCTGAATTAAACGTCAGTACAGTCTGCAACAAAATAAACCATGTCCAGTAATTTACTCAACACCAGAAATACTGGGAGAGCTTAAGGAGCAACACTCACATGGACTCTTCTCTCTGGTCCGCTGAAGACACACACTTCTGTCCCGGTGCTTAAATACACATCTGCTCCTTTGTGGATTATTTCTGCTGAAAGCAAGTCTCCGAAATCGGCCCAACACTCCACTGAGCACCTCAAAGTTTCCATAATCAGCTGTCATTCAGTTCAATTCCCAGTAACATGTGAATGAATGAATGAATGATCTGGTATTTACATGCTTCCAGTGCATTTCATGAGGAAGCCAGACATGAGCAAAGCGCGCTGCTGAAAATCAACCAATCACAAAGTAGTTCTTCTTCTAGACTTTCATCTCAGCATTGCGCCCTCTGCTGGTCTTCATCTGATCCACAAGAGAGATCCATGATCAACTTTAAACCTACTGACGTGCAGGTTGGGGGATAAATCGCAAATATCCATAGATGTGTTCGAAACCTGGGCAGCATGAAACGTCATCTTGAGCACGCTCCAGAGGAGGCTGTTCCAAATCGGATGATTTATAAGGCTGCCTGCTAAGTGAACTTCAAGTATTTTGGAACACGCCCTATATTCAGCGTAGATCGAATAAGCTTCGGATGCTCACTCATTTAGGCGGCTGATGCGAGGTGAAAAGGTTGTCTCGGTGTGATTTCATCTCTTGTTTACGGCTGTTTCTCCAGCTTTCACTGCTATAATAGATATGATAATAATAATAATAATAATAATAATAATAATAATAATAATAATAAATAAGTCGTGAGTTGCTACTACAGGTATAGTGCATCGGTGACGTCACACTGTAAACACGTGAGTTTACGAAGCTCGTGGGCTACATCCAAATTTGAACTACATTAAAATAGATAACAACGTGTGTTTTATCTTTACTGGATATAGGTGGGTTACATTAAAACTGAAAACAAGCAGCGGTGGAATATAAAGTATTTTGGAGTACATATTGTTACTTCGAGGTTTTTTACTACATTTCACCCTGATACATTTTGCTCTTTGCAAATTTACATCTGCGGCATTTAGCAGACGCTTTTATTACCAATTTACAGCATACAGTTTAAAGAATTGAGGATTAAGGGCAAACAAAGGTGATATTAACAACGGTGAGATATATGCAACTACGGTGATATTAACAACGATGAAATGCAAGCAATGGTGATTTTAACAACTATGATATATATCTAATACAGTGAAATGCAACTAGGTGATAATAACAATGATATATATGAACACAACTCATTGACCACCAAGTAATCATATATACCTTCTAAAAACTTTACAGATAAGCTAGAGGACAGAGAAGACGCACATCCAAAGAACAATGCCGTTTGGAATCAAGTAACCGAACTGACACATAAATGTTTATTAAAGTAAGGTTAGAGAAACGTATCATTACACAGCCAGGTGAACTTACCTGCACCGGCCAAACCGAGCACCGCTGAAACTCCGCCTTAAAATGAAAAGGAAGAGCTCACTCATTTGGGGAAGGAGGGGGTGATCAGCTAACTCACAGATGATGTGTACCATACACCTTAAAGCAATATGAAGTTCAACAAATGTATAAAACCACAGCCAAGACGCTTTTAAATACAAAGTTGTCAAAGACATAAATTTCACAGATGCAAGTATGCAAAAACATTTTAATGACATTCAAACTCTTTCAGTTCAGTGTCATTTGTTATATGTCTGGATTTGTGTTATATTATATACCATATCCAACAAAGACTACATCAGTTGTTTAAGAGATCTGGGCTTTTAATGCATCTATAAGTTCCTGTTTCTTGGTGCCTGTTGTACGCACTCCAAATTGTTTGCAGGCATCTTTAAGCACAGGTACTGTTAGCTTGCCCAAGGTGCCATTAGCCACATGGGCCCTCAGCTCATCTTCCGAAATCTCAACTTTTGGCTTCTTGTCAACACCACCTGCAGGCTCTGCTTTGTAAAACATAAAGAACAGTAGTATATCATAATGTATACAGCGTTTCAGATGTCAAGTTTTCAAAAGAAAAAACCTCACCTGTTTTGCGTTTAGCAGCAGTCTTGCTTTCTGGGTTGTAGTCTGCTGGATAGACTAAGTCTTTAAATTCCTGAACCAGAGGACCAAGGCGACTATCCATCATTTCTACTTTAGGCACTACAATTAAGCAAAAGAACCAAAGACAAACAGTAAGGTACTGAGAATGCCTAACTCATAGAAACTTAATTTAATAATCTTTAACCTTTGATGTTTAAAGCTATGAAAGAAAGAACTAGAAACTATAATTATCTATGAATAGAAACTAAAATTAAAATAAGTCTTAATCTTAAGTCTTAAAGTCTTTAATTGGTTCTAGTTCCCATTATGTATTTTGTGCAGTGAGTTGTATTATGTTGACGGTAGCTGCTTGATGCAATATTTTATTGTTCCTACTATTAAAAATGAGCATAGAAGTATTTCAAGAATCCATATAAACCAAAATGTTACAGCACCTTGATCAATGCAAGTGTATTATTAAACTGTGATTAAAATAAAGCTGAATTACTTATTTACAGTTCCACCCAAAGAAACAAAAAAGCAAAAAAGCAGATATAGCCCCAATGTTCACCACTCACATGTATGGTCCTCAATGGCCTCAGGTGCAAGCATGTCTAGAGCCAAGGCCTCCAGATTCCTAAAGTGCTGTTGCAGAGCTGGATTTTCAAAAGCCTCACTCCTGAAGTCATGGGAGAGATAGTTGAAGTAGGATGTCTAACATGTTTTGAAGCAACTGAGTATAATGTTTTAATTAAAAATAACACAGAATTATGAACAGTGAGACTTTATTTTTTAAATTATGTTTGCATTAACAGTTTATGTTATAATTTTTATTATGATATCAGCACCAAGGCTGTCTAAATATATATATGTTTAAATAAATACCTATATTTAAAGCGGAGTTTGTGTACAATCTCCTTCATCTTATCCACCTGTTCATCAGAGGCCACAGGACCCACATGGTAATCCAAAGTACGAATATCATCAGCATAGGGCAGGAAAATCAAATGGAAGCCTGTGTGATGGAAATAAGCCGACATGTTTGGGGTTATTTAGTTAAAAAATGTTACACTGAACTACATGCAGGTTTTAATTATGCAGTGAAATATTATGTCAGTCATTTAACAATAAACACCTGGAGGTGCAGCCTGAACCTGACTTTGGTCCAGCATCTCTCTCTGAGGAACCAGGGCCACAAATCGAGGAGGAGTGTTTCGTCGTGAAGTGTATTTGCATAATGCAAAGACATTTTTTTCACTGCATTTTTGCAGCAGAGCTGAAAACACACAGGAACTTCCTGAAAGAGAATTAACTGATATTAAATATGATTTAATTCCGTATAAAAAAAAAACCTTTGGGACTGTTTTTCCATTTACAATACTTTACAACTATATACAATACTTTACAACTATATAGTAAAATAAAAGAGTTTAACATCGTTCTATATTTGTGTCAATGCTGTAATGCTCCAAAAGTCTGAATTTGCCCATTATTTAAAAAATATATATATAATCAGTTCTTCTTGATTATATTTAGGGTTGTGCAAACGGCAGCAGATTATCAAACATATTGGAAATGACTAGACTGTGAGATAAAGGGGGGAGAATCCAACTAATAAATACTTGCCTGTAACTTGCTCCTCTTCCGGATAGATGAAGAGTGCGGGCCGTAAGTGATGGTGCAATTTTAAACGTTCCATTGGCTTAAAGCCTATGAGAACCAGACCAGGATCATCAAACTTTTTGATCTCGTCTACCTCATCCTTCTCCATCACAATCTGCTTGTTACCATAAACCTTCCAAAAAATAACACACAAGCATAAACAAGAATCTATTTTAGGTCCATTTTGCTTCTCTTTTCATTTGTGCAGTTACCTGGGCTTTCTTGGTGTCACTTGGCAAGAGCAGGCTTCCATTTTGAGTGTGGAAGAGACGGGTCTTTGTGTGAACAGGTTCATTATTATCTTTGTAAAGTCTAACAGCAGCCGGTTTTGTGGCTGTTCTGGCCAATACGTAGACACCAACTGCAACTTTCATTCCTTCTCCCAGTGTCAAGTTTAATCTTTACAAAGAAATTAAAATAAAATGTAAAAAGTTACCATGTTTTGTTGAATACGGTAGGACGTGCAACATGAACACAAAATTATTCTAATTATAAGCTAATAAAAGAGCATCTTGTTTTTTTCTTTTATCTTTATTACAAAACTTCTAGACCAGGGGTGCCTAATGTGTCTATCACACGGTGCACATTGGTAGATCATCAATCAGTAGAAAATGAGGTACTTCCTACCTGCTCAGGGTTCTTTTAGTCATTTCTTTAGCTCTGACCCTCTTCTGGAGTTCCTCAAGTTTCTCACAAGGATTAAGCTGAAGCCCAAGTTCATTTTCATCCTCGGGTTGACTCACAATGTCACAGAAGAATAGTGAGACGTCAAACCCTCCCGTTTTTTTGAGGTGCATTAAATCTATGACCACCCCTTAAAAGTGAAAATGAATTTAAGCATCAAATTCCACAACAGTCATTCAACACACCCTTGTTTTTTAGCCCACCTGTCTCTTTAAGGTCATCCGCCTTGGTGCGAGCCTGTCTGTCTCGAGTAGCATCTCCACCGTGAGGGTTATCACTGCAGGTAAAAATCATGAGCCGTTTGTGAGAGAGCCGTAGCTTAATGTCACTAAACAGGTTTGAGCAGCACCACAGAGCATCTCCGAGTGACGTCTCTCCACTGCCCATTGTCTCTGCAGCCAGCCGAGCTCCTTTATCACCGCTCAGGTTATCTATATCCTGCACACGTCGAGCACCTGGAAAAATATTTTATTGTAAAAGTATGACATGCAGATTAACAAAGAGATTGAAATTTAAAAAGGTCACACACCAGGAGAATCCAGATCATGGTAGATGTAGACATGTTTGAAAGAGTTTCTGGGGTTTTTGCTCTGCTCAGTCCCATAAAACACTAGTGCAACCAGGTCTCTGTCACTACTTATGATTTTGCTGGTGTACACACTGCGAACACACTAGAGGAGCAAAAAAGAGAGATAGAAATAAGTGTTTTGATCATAATATGGCTTAAAAACTTCATCATACAGGTATCATCTCAAACAGCTGCAATAGTGGAAACTCAAGCTAAAGAGACTAATTATCAGATTGTACAAAAATATTAACTTACGGGGTAGCATTATATATTGTTTTATAGTTATGTGAAATACATACATGTTCATAGTAACTTAGAAATCCACAGTGAAGTTTAAATTACATCAATATTTTAATATTACAGAGCTTAAATGGCATTCAGATAAATATTAAATTAAAATACTTTTATGACTACTTAATATGTAACATTAAATTGCAATATAAACTCGTGCCCCTGTTTTATTCCTTTCTGATCTCTCCTTTGAACCACATTCTAACCTGTTTGGAGCAGATTAGCCATAAGAAATAAGTGGTTAAAGGCTCTTGATTTAAGTACAAATCAGATAAAATTTCAAGAAAACAGACATCAATGTATAGTTATTAGAGCATTAACAATCAAAATGACTGTAACAGTGGTAAATCTTTATTAATCTAGTCAAATCACAATGGCAGTATACTTTAGTCTTTATTACAATTACAACATGCAAAATGTAGAATATCTGTTAGTATTTAGTGTTGTTGTCCACTGGAGTAACTAGAAAACATTCAAATATAACCTGTAAGATGCATTATAACATTCTTGGTTTGAAAGCCATTAAATCATCAGATTTTTTTTCTTTTGTTAAGTCTTAGGCCTGTATTGAGCCCAAATTCAACATTTACTTTGAAGTGCAGACTTTATTTGCTCTACCTGCATAGTCATGTCAAAGTTTGAGGGCTCTCCATCTTCTCCCTTGACGAACATTTCTTTAGACGCATCCACCATAAACACTAAACTGTCCCGACCACTGCTCTTGTAATCCCCTAATGATGAAAAATAATGTCAGTTCTTTAATGCTAAACACTTCTGTTAATATAAACGATACAAACTTTACAGAAGTTTAACATTAGTCATCTCAGGGTCAATAAGAAATAAATAAGCTCAGAACCTGCAGATTCTTCCCCCACATCTTGCTCAACATCATCATCATCATCATTACGGAAGTCTGACCAATCTGCCATTTTTACTTCTCAACCTATTAAATAATGAAATATTTATGCAGCAATCAAAATAATTACAGTTATTTGTTTCTCTTCTGTGTGTTTACTTATTTACTTTTTACACTTCCTACTACAAAACTGCAAAACCCCGCGCTACCGACCTGCTCGCCTCTACCCACTGGCTACAGATTGATGGACGCTTCAACTGTCCAATCAGCGCACGAACATCGAACCCTGGGTCGTTAAATGGGCGGGTCATTTACTCACGGAAGTGTCAGTGCGTGGTGAATCAAACTCTTTGGTTTTGTTCAAGAGACCAGGAGTCGATTCAAATTCGGGATAGTTGTGAATAGTGGAAGTCGACTCGCTTTAGTGAATTAGGTTTCGCGTATTAATATGAATTATTTTATTGCAATATGTTTAACTTATTAATGCATTTTAAGTTACCTTAAATTGTTTTTTGGGTGAATAGAAGTAATTGTCCGAGACATCGGATCAATTCATCTTGTGTGGAATCGGCTACAAAGAGTTGGTTTGGAGTCGACTCCTTCCCTGCACCTTATCTTTTTTTAATTATTTAAACACATACACTTATCATAGATAAACATTCACGTAGAAAAAAAGCTCCACCAAAATTACATTTTCTATTACAGTGACTGACACGTAAAGATAATTATATACGTTAATACGGACTTCTTGTCTTCGTGTACTGAATACACTTATCGCCATCTACTGTCGTGGAGGTTAAAGATGGTGGTTTCGGTT
>JAYDZG010000008.1:10947369-10962867 GCA_034509265.1 Microcambeva bendego | reverse complement strand
CCATCTACCTAATATCATACTGCCGGCCTTATCAAACCATTCTTCTTAAAAACTCTAAAACAATTTTGACCATAAAACAATTTATGAGACAATAAATAATAATCCAAGCCACCGATATTTCACAATCATTGTTAAATAATTAATTTATTCTTAACCTCAGTAATAGTTTTATTCTGGTCTGGGTCATGGCCGGTCTGAAGCGTGGGAACTCTTGGCACATGAGGGTTTTAAGCCCTGGACATGACACTAGTCCACAACAGAGAAACAAACACTGAGCTATTTACAACTAAGTGTCATCGAGGGTAATCATTCAATGCTATTATTTTACTAGAAGGCTGAAACAAACTTCAAGATGTTCCTCAAAACCTTCCAGGCAATAATAAGAAGCAAATATCAAACTTTGGTTCCTGGATACTTCTTGCTGATAATTTTGTTTTTGTACATTCATGGTATTATTGCACTTTATTAAATAAATGAAACCACAAGAGTTTACAGATGATGTTTTTGTGCAAACCTGTAAGAGTCTTAGAGCTTAGAGTGTGGTACTTTGTGAAAACAAACACCATAAGGGCTCAAACTTCAGACTCCAGGCTGGAAATCCTGCCCCATGTCAAAGGTACACCTGTGTTACTGACCCTATGAAGTCTACTGCTGCCTGGAACAGAGAGCAGATGGTCATGCTGCAGGTGTGCAGCAGCCCTAAACCCCCTATGCACACTGTCACTAGGATGGCCCATGAAAGGAAAGATGTTGCACAGTGCAGCCGGCCCATATGGCAACGGGCTCTGAAAGGCCGGCAGGTCAGGATAGGAGTATTGTCTGTGTACTAAGCTGGTGGCCCTTTTTACACCTATGCCATTGTGATGAAGTGCCTCCCTGTAAGAGGGCAGACAGGTGGAGTGTGAGTGTCTCAACTTTTGACTTCTGCCGGGATGGCGACGAAAAGGATGTAGGTGAATGTGCTCCACCGATATAGGGTTACTTCCTCTTCTTCCGTACACCTCTGTGAAAGGGAAGAGATCTGGCATTTCGGCTCGGGTAAAACCCATAGAATTAGAGCTCTCATTTGAAAACCGGACTCTCCCTGGACCCCATGTGGCTTTCAAGAAAGAGGGTCTGCGATAGAGTTTTCTTCTCCTTATCAACGGCATTCCATCCAGTGGAGGCTCCATGTATGATTTGAAGCACAGATTACAGGTAGAGTCTCCTGGCTGATTTAAGCTTTCTGTAGAATGTACATCTTGTCCAAAGTTTGCCTGGATGTCTGCAAGACTTACTGTGTGGGCTTTTTGATCATGTAATCCTCTAAGATCCACAGATTCCACCAGACAACTGTGAGGTTCTTTATTCCACCTGGGGTCTTCAAACACGTGAGAAGGTTTCTGATGCTTAGAATAGATGTCTGGGGCCTGATCTCTATACGCCTTGAATGATGTGTCCATTTGGCCCGGCTTTTCAGAATTTTGATCATACATGGCTAAATGAGGAGTGCTGATGCTTGACATTCGAAGCATCCCGCTATACAAAGAACCGGATCGGGAGAGGAGGCTGTAGTTTAATGGAGTTGCCTGTGATCTGTGGTCGATTGCAAGTTGTGGACTGGTATTGTCAGCACAATGCTGTGTGAATGGTGGTGTTAAAGATCGCTGGGCAAAGTTGTTTGCTGTGATGTGGGAGAACTGACTGGGAAGCGTCTCAGTCGTAGAAACATGGGAAATTTGTCCTGGCAAGCTCCCCCCTTTCCGGCTCCAATTTTCAATGGTTTTTGTAGCCTTGTTTAAAGAATTCTCTACTTTGGCAGAGGAAACGATGTCTTTAGCTGTTTGCAACATTTTTAGCATGTTGGCCTGGGCATAGTTGGCTGTGATGTCAAGGTTCTGCAAGTTGCCAGATCTTCCTGCATCCTGAACCCCATTAAAGCAACTGTAGATGCCCTGAAAAGATGGAAACTAATTATTAGTTTGTAAACCCTTTGTAACTATGTAGCTGGATTAAATAAAATATGTATTATAGCTGTATCATGAATAGATTGTTTCTCTAAGCTACATACTGTAAACAAATATTATAAATCCAGTTGCATTACACCAAATTAACTACAAAAGTTGCTGTAGTGACTATTAATTGCTAATTTATTGCTTCAGATATTCTTATGTGTAAAACCAATTTAAACTAGTTTATTTATTTAGCTGGATATTACCATCATGTTTTACAATTTGAAAAAGAAGTGGAAGTTTAAGCACCAGATTAAGCAGTTCACAAGATTATATCGAACACGTTCATGAAATTTTTTATATCTGTACTGTATCTGAATGCATTGCATGGTATTGCATTTATTAGATCACATTTCTGATATTTGACATTTACATGACATTTTATGTTTTGTTTTTTACAGTATACACTGTAACTTGCATGGCTACATCAGTCCAAAAGGACAGAAGTCCAAAATCATTCCTTAACCTCTATGGGATATTTTTTAACATATTGTGTTGCATGTGATTGTCATAATAAGTTAATACTTCATTCTCATAAAATAAATGTAGGATAGATAAAGTATCTATCTACTTAATCACCCACTTTTCTTTCTCTTCCATTCTTACATCCTGCCTTCATTCTGTCTTCCACTCACGTCCTACCTACCTGCCTGCATGCCAAATTCCACAAAGCCTGTTAAACTGTAGATTGATTTAAACTGCTAAATCATTTATTGGACAAAGCCAAACAAATAGTTAACTGATACTCATTGTTGGAGGACTGAACACATGTTATGCTAAAACATACCCTGCTTATGGCCAAAAGAAAGTCCAGGTTATCAGACTTGTGTACTGAGTGTCTGAGTTTCCAGTAAAGCAGATGCTCCCAGGCAAACACAAGCAGACTAAGTCCCATCGCCACTAGCAGCATGTAGAAGACACCTGCCATGTTGTCAATGTCCAACTTAGAACTCATCACTTCGTTCTTCTCGTTCTGGCATATTCCAGATAACCACACAGTTTCCAGTCTTTGTGTGTCTCCTACAAGAGCAGAAATAAAAAGGAGCTAATAACTAGTGTAAGAATAAGCAATGATTAACATAGCAATTTTGACTTTAGTTTTTTCCCATATTGGGGTGAATTTATTCTATTTACTGATCCATTTCCCCCTTCTGTTTCCTCCTAATTTAGCTGTTTGCTAACCAGGATCCTTGTACTTGTATTTAAGACCCCATCCAGTCAGGCAGACATGGTGCACAATTATTGTCTTCTGCAGACAGTCCAATTGTGCCTGCTAGATGTTACCCAGCAGACTAGAGATTCGAACTTAGGCGTGGCTTCAATAAATGCCCAAAAATGTAAATGTTCAGTGAACTCAGGTGTCCATCCATATTGCTTGTATCAACTAGTCACGGTCATGCTGGGTTTAACTCAAAATCACGGGGCACTGAGCGTTTGTAATATCCATCTGTTATTGTTCTTAAAAAGATCCATATTGCATGTGGGGATATAAATTAAGGACCAGATTCCCTGATGGTAACTTACCATCTCCCAGGAACTGGAGAAGAGCCAGATCTATTGGGCGTTTCCAATGAGAGTCCTTTTGCAGAGCAATGCCGTAGCCTGTTGTAGCAAACACCTTCCCACTTCCAATGGTCACCAGCTTGCAGCCTTCATCCTTGCCAGCCATGTAATTAAGAACTGCAGCATCATATATAAAGGCATCTAGCTTTCTGCAGCAAAGACAGTAACATGCATCTTAAGTACAAAGTAATAATTACATTTAATTACGTATAATTACACCAAACGAATGAGTACTGGTTATTTATTTGACCTTAGCGGTTGAGCATGCATTAAAAAGACCAGCTGGCTTGGAGGGTTTTAATTTACGAGTTCACACACACCCTGTTTTGAGACTGTTGAGCGCCTCTTCCACTCCTTTCTGGTTGTATTTGGTCATGTGGCTGTGCATATCTGGATAATTACTGCGAATGTTTCTTTCAGTGCTGCCGTTTGGGACTGTGCCGAAACGAAAAGGAGGGTAATGCTCCTGGGGCTTCTGGAACTGCAGGATAGAACAAACTGTGAATTTTGGTTAGATGTCTGACTGACAGTGCCATTGACAGTCGTCATGTGTTTAATCCTAATAAAAACAGGCTGCTGGTTCAAGCCCCACCACCAACTACTAAGTTGCCACTGTTGGGCCCTTGAGCGAGACCATTGATTAAACACTAAACTGTCTTACTTCATAAAAGCATCTGCTTAATGCAAAATATGTAAATGCAAATATCCTCACATTTTCTAAATTGGGAAAAACCAATGAATTATGCAAATAGTATCTTTATTAGTCCACAGAAAAAGTGATTTATTTGCTTAAAATATGGCTGAATGACATATTTCTTATACATTTCTTAAATAAATAAATTCCACAAATTTGATTGTTTTGAAAAATGTTTTGATATATTAATATTTCCCACAATACACAAGACTTGAACTGTGAACAATTTGCACAACTTTTCTGCTAAGCTTCTTTAATCCTTCTAAGAAGAGTAGGATCAGTGTAGAAGAATAGATTTGTAAATTCAATCCTGTATAAAGTCAAACATGGTGGCTGAAAAATGTGCATACATTAACACAACCATGTGTTTCTGCAGCCAGATCTAGTAATCCGCCTCCTGGGGCTTACTTGGTTTTGTATCTGTGACTGATGAACCTGTTGCTTTTCGTCCCTGGAGGTCTTTTCTCTTTGCATAATTTTATATGCTTTTGTCTGATATCTAGCTGTTGTCATTACCTAAACATGACAGGAAATGTTTCTGGGCTACTTCACTTTACAGTTCAAATTTATCAAAGCAATCTGTTCATTTATGCACTCTGGTTTGCATCAATATGGAAACATTTGTTTTTACTAAACACTATATTTTTCTTAGGGCTATAGTGGGTCTGAAACACTGCATGCGATGAAGCAATTCACCCTGTGCAAGGTACTAATCTATCTCAGTGCAGAAGATGCTCCAATCCAAAGGCAAAATACAGCAGCCAATCTACTTTATCTACTTTTGGGGCATTAAAGAACCTACACTACCTAGGAAAACCAGTCCAGACAATTCAAGATTATGCCAAACTCATAGTCAGTGATGGTCAATCCTTTGCCACTTTATTAACAAGGACAATGAAAGTGAACCTTAACACACCCTACCACACCATTAACACTGGACACAATTGTTCGAAAAGTGTGCACATTTCAGAACATGCATATTTTTTACCTTTTTGTCGCTGAGCCCAGAGACTGTATCAATATACTGCTCCTGAATCATAAAGGCAGCTAAATTTGCAGTATAGCTGGCTAAGAAGATGACAGCAAAGAAGGCCCAGACTAGTACCATAATTTTGCTGGTTGTTCCTTTGGGGTTTTCAATAGGGACAGAGTTATTGAAAACAATCCCCCACAGGAGCCAGACGGACTTTCCAATAGTAAAGGTGGGGCCATCAGGAGCTGGGAGAAAAGAGGGAGAAATGTTTGTTAAAAACTTTAAATATACAGTATGTTAACTGCACCATAACATCTTTCAACATTTACATCATTCACATATTATACATCATTTACAAGCTGTAGTATTGTATTGTCATAGATGGATTTTGAAATGAGGTCTGTGAAATTAAGCACATTTCCTAGTGAATTTAGTACATCCCTACTTATTTAGGTTTAAATACACTCAGTGCCACATGTACCAAAGCATTTGCATCTAATTTCAGATGGAAACTTGACACTCTGCAATACAAACCTATACAATCTGCCCATGAATCTCTATGTAAAAAAAAGAGCACTTTTCAATTGGTCAAACATCACCCTGTAGATATTCTGATGTGTTGAGGTTAGTGCAAACAGGCTTAAACTCCTCTACCAAGTCTTTGTGGTGTTTAGATACTGGAAGTAACATGAACTATTCCCACAAGTAAGCATGTAAAGCTTTAACAATGGATGTGGCTGCAATACCAAATTAAATAGTTTTGGAGTGCCCACATATCTTATATTTATATATTTAGCTAAATTAAAACCAATAAAATACATAAAGGTGAGATCTTAAAGTAAGGTGGGGAGGACTGAAACATGGTCTGGGTATCAAACCACTAACTCAAACAAGTAGTATACAAGGCGACAAAGGGCCTTGTTTATCAGGGCTGGCATCTCCTGTCTTGATTTTTGTCATTCCACCCAAAGAATGATGCAGCTCAGTTAATTAAAGAAGAGTTCACACAATTACCACAGTCCAGCAAGAAACCACTTACCTTTGGCATTGATTAAACTACGATTGTATCCAACGGGACTGAAGTACTCAAAGATGAAGACAGTGACTGCCACAACAGTCAGACACATTACAAACATCATGACCCATACTGCTGGACTGTAAGGCTCTAGATAGATAGATAGATAGATCGAGAGAGAGAGAGAGAGAGAGAGAGAGAGAGAGAGAGAGAGAGAGATACAATCTACTTTTTTTCCACATATTTCATGAGAATACAAAATTCATTTATTAACTATTGTAATGTGGGTTTGGCTTCACCAGAAGTACTGGGCCCAAGACATTACCTGGACAGAACAGCAATCCATTAAAGGGATTTTGGATATTTCACCTTCTTAAACAAAGCCAATAAAGTCTGTGAAGTTGCCCAGAATCTCTATCCCAAATCTCTGCTGGTGTGGCCTTGATCTATGACCAAGTTTTGTGTCAAAAGCATTAACAAAGTAGACTTATTAATAATATTTAGCTTTTTTAAAACGAACTGTTACTCCAAATTACTTCTGAAGCTTTAGTCTGAATTGTTAAAACTTCTGTAAGCAGGAGATACTTGGTGTTGCCTCAGCTTGTTGCCTTACAAAGTCTGTGTGTCTGTTAGAAAGGAAAGACTTACCTAGAAAGGCAGAGGGTGAGACGGTGCCATTGCTCCTGGCTACCATGACACTAATGCCAGTCTCCACAAATGGCACTGAAAAATCAATTATCTCTGAACGCTCTTCATTTATTGTGAGCGAGCCAATAGCCATATCTGCACGCTTGTAGAAGACCTGGGGATAATCAGAGATAAAAATACTAAAAAATCATAATCATAAGAAGAAGATTAAAATATATTTTATTAATACACAAGGGTGACACACACAATAGTATAGGTTAATAATAAATAATAAATTAGCTTGCACATTACTACTAACGTTACTACTAAAGTAAACTTTCATTTTTTTACACGCAAACTTTGACTGAATCAGGGTCCATAATGTCCCTCTTTGCTAACTTTAGATGTGGGGTGATAAAGGTGATAGAAATGCTGAAGATGCCAGGAAGACACATCAAGTGACACTACACACGGCAGGAGACGACAGGATGAATGTTGTCGACATGGCATTTTAAATTCAGTTCACTCCGTGAACACATTCAATGACACAGTCCGCTTCTCACATAATAATTAGACACACACACACACGAGTAAATCTGTGTTAGACAGGAAGCTTCATTAGAGTTTATCAGTTTTTAAATTTAGCTCAGTTTATTGCTGATACAGTTTGTTGCAGCTCTTTTACCTCTCCAATCATGCCGTTCCAGATGCCTCGTACCATCTTTCCATGTTTCCCGTTAGTTACCAAGTAGAGGTCGTAGGAGAACTTGATGGTCCGCGAGAGCTTCTTAAGGATGTCGATGCAGAATCCTTTGCAACAGAGCTTGGTGTAAGGCTCAGTATGGCCAACAACACTGCAAACAAGGGTGAGAAACACCAACATTTATCCCACATCACAGAAAGGATTCTTCAGTGTGACTGAAAACAGCATAATTTTATGCTTAATATATGAAAATCTGTATTGGCCTTGGGAAGCAAATGCATTAATAAAAAATAATCCATACAAAAGTTTAATCACGATTATTGACACCATGCATTTTTCAGACATAACTTGGTAGCATTTAAGCCCATTCATATCGCAGAGTAGAGAGCAAGGTATATGTGAGCCGGTCTATGTGCATAATCTCTCCAGATCATCCCATTTATTGTTAGTTTTTCATGTGATGGCCATGGAAAAAAAATAATAAAAAAAAATATATATAATGGTGATTGTATAGCCAAAAACTTCATCTGGACTTGTATAGAAGAAAAAAATGAATATTGACTACATAGCAGATATATGTTCCTGAATCTGTATATTCATGAAACAATAATTAATTAACATTTCAAGTCGCTCTGTCCCATTGAGTGTCCTGCCGAAGTGAAATACAGTGATTGAAATACTTTAGCTATTTTATTTCATTTTTTTTACAGAATTTTATGTTAAAAAAACTTCCCATACAATATGCCCCAATCTTCTGCCATCTTGAAATATACTTTATCTCGTACACTGTATGATGCAAATGTATTACTATGATTCATGGCTGTGTTCTAAATTACAAACAGTTCTGAGGTGTCAAAGTATTACACAACAGATGTAGTGTACTACACACACACTTTTAAATTACAGTAAATAATAAGGTATGCCCCATTAGAAAACAATGGTGTACATGTAAACTGTATATGTACACTCTAAGTAGCACAGTAGACGTACACTCTATATGTACGTACACACTCTGTGTGTATACACTTTATATTTATTTCCACAACAGAAATAACATGTATAATGTTATACAGTATAGCATACTAATTAGGAGAACATTCTATTCAGTATTCTAAAGTTACTTAAAAACACATCTGGTTAGTTTTGACTTCTGCTTGCCCTTATGTTTTTTAAAAAAGAAGAAGTCTAAACTCGCTGACCCATTCATTAGGTTGAGAAAGCACCCAGCAGAGAAGCTCAGACATCAGTGATGGTGCATCACTACTAACCTCCCCCAGACCTTCCATTTACTGAGCCATGGGAAAAACAGACAGCAGGTCACAATGCCAACAGAGCAGGCACAAAAAAGACAGAAAAGGGTTTAAAAGATGAGTCTCACTGTTCAGTCAATCCAAACATAAACATGCTTGTCCCTCGGTATCATGTCTCAGCCCCCAAATCTGTTATTTGAAGGCATGTTCTTTAAGCAGTCCAGGGTCCACACACACACACACACACACACACACACATACACACATTCTATTGAAAGCAAAATGTGTGGTTAGAATAATGATTTTCATGGACATAAAATTGCTCATTAATTGTACTTCATGGCCAAAAGTATGTTGACAGCTCCTAATTGGTGTGTTTGGTTGGCTGTTTCAGCCTCATCCACAGTAAACAAGCACATTAACTGAAATAAACCGATGTGGTGATATCATCTTAACTTTTATTTAAAATGGAACAGCACACACGCCAAAAATTGCTCTCATTTCTCCTCTTCTATTGTCTAATGTGCTTTTACTTAGCAATTATCGTTTTGCTTATTTATGTGAAGCAAAATGACCAGTATAAATGTGATATTAAAACGTAAATATTATTTGAATAATTTAGCTTTTCATATCTTCTTTGCGTCCTCCCATTTTTTCTCCCAATCGTGTCCAATTACCTATTTGCTTAACGCTTCCTGTCTACTGATGTTGACCTCCACTCTGAATTGGGAGAGTTGCACCTGGTTCACCCCCCCCACACACACACATGGAGTAGCCGACTGGATGCATTGCAACGAGATACTGCTCCCACCTAGTGGTGATTGGGGACAAGTACACCTGAAGAGTATTGGAAGTTTAATTATATCGGTCCGTGACCTGGTGGTGGGGACCTTTGTGCTAGTGTGCTTTTTATATTTTTAAAGGTAAATTAATCAAGCATTGCTAAACCATTGGCACTCTTTAAGCTTTCAAATAGTAACTTGTGTCTTGAGTGTTAATACAGTTTATGTATATAACATATAAAATAGATTAAAATGTGGCAAAACATTTCAAGCCATTTTAAACATTACTGTCAATTACCATGGAGTTGTGTGATGGCACATAGCACTAATGTCGTCATTACTGTTATTGATCACTGTGCCCCACTCAGTCATCCCATCCTCCCTGAGGGGTGATTACTTGCTCTTTGATTTATTAACATTTTCTCCCCTCAGCATGCTGTCATAATGAAACTGTCATTTCTACCCCCAGGACTCGAGGTGCTTCTCACTCACCATGTGTTTCCTCGAGTGCTGCTACAAAACTTACTGAACCATCTCTCATTTTCTTCAGAGGCTGAGCATCTCCAAGTTTCTCCAACAACACACATTTTTATTCATGCATTCATGCCTGGGAAACAGCCGGTGGCTGGGGGATTCATAAGCTTTGCTTGAAACGTATGTTTTTAATTGTTATGTTCGGCTCAGTACAGGGTATCCAATCATAAGTAATGTCTGTAATGTATTTATACCCTTAATGGTACCCTTTGGGTCATCAATATGTCGTTGTAAACCCCAGTGGGAAAAGACATCTAAGGAAACAAAATCACTTCAGAGCTTAACTTGAGTGCTCGTGTTACCACTGCCTTTGGTACCCGTGTTTTCATTTATTCATTATGTAATTTGTTTATTTTGTTTATTCACTAAGATTTGATAATTACTTTCTTCTGTTCACTGATCTGGAATCTGCAATGATTAAATACACCCTTGACACCTTCACTTCCTAACACCTAGTGCAATTTAGAATAGCTGATTTATTGACTGCTGTGTTTTGGTGGGTCATAAGAAACTGGTGGGCCTGGGAAAACCCACACTTGACTAGTTAATATGTTTAGGTTTGCAGAACAGTAGTATGGGTCCTGTTGACCCACCATCCTGACTCTGTTAGTAAGTGGAATTATGGTGACAGAGCCACCATAGACTGTGTATTAGCAGTGTCTCTGAATATTTTTGTACAGACCTATTGTCTTGACTTTAAGCGTGGGATGTCAGGCTCCATTCCTGAAGCTTCACAGTACAGCATAATATTCTTTTAGCACTAGTAATTTACAGTGTCAGCTAATTAAAAAGATCTTTGGAGGAGGTGGGGATCTATCAAAAGAGAGATATCACAAATCTTTGTAAGACTGTGGCTCTCTAAGGGCTTAGTTTGACACCCCTGTGAGTCACACAAGAATGACAGAAATAATTGACACGACATTGATGGCTTACGTTTCAGTCCTGTTAGCTTGACGTCGACAGGGGACAGTGTTCCTCACACACGTGCCTGTGCTGGGATCAACACTCTCCACAATGACAAAAGGCCTTTCCTCCAGCGTGGCCACAGTCAGGTGACGGTTATCGGATACTGGCTCGAGGAAGCTGCCATAGCGAGGCCAAACGGGATAGCGCACATGCAGAATTCCCCCTTCGTAGCTCCCCACCTAAGAACACAGAGCGAGAACCAGAAGACCACGTTAAATCCACAAGGTGTCATTTTATAAAAAAGGGAAAATTGCACATTGGTTGATTGAAGTTCTGTCACTAGCAGTGAAGTAAAGGAATCCCTTTTTAACTGCACATTTATGTTCCGTATAAAAAAAAAATAGTTTGACATATACAGTATTAAGTGATGAATGACTTGCAATACAAAGATCGTGTTATCTTTAAAAGTCTGTATTGTTAACATAGGTGTTATTAATCCATGACATATTTAAATCTGAACTCCCATTTAGCAGACAAGGAGGTAACCATAAGACTTGGCATGTAATTTAATAGCAAGATTAAATAATTCTTCCCATTTGTACGAGGTCATGAGGTGAAGTCCTAGCTATGGCATAACCCATATAACACTGGGAGCTTATCTGTGACCTGTGTATGGATATTTGTAAAGCCTTCTATATGCAAACTGATCCACGCAATGCATGCATTGCATGAGAAGGACCTTGTATAAGAGCTAATGGATAGATGGGTTACTAATTACATTTGGTAATCATCAAGAGAAAAATCAAAATGCATTCTAAATATCACCATGGACTGATCAATATAAAACTGGCCTAATCCTAACAGGCAAAATTATATGGACTACTGACCGTCAGCAATGACGACAGACAGTCACCACTTAATTATACAGCTGTGTTTTAGAGACGTGCAGAATGCTCTTTGGTGTTGTTATGTTAAATTAATTATACATTTCCCCATGGAAGACATAATTTAGAAGACAGCATACGTGCAGGTTTATTTTGCCCTCACACACAGTATGTGAAAGTTACTCATGTTGTTGCCACAAAGCCCCCCATTACATCTGATATGCTGGCTGGATGAGTCTTCCGTTTGTAAGCCCAAAAATCCATGTCCATTTTTCCAGTAAACAATCTGAAAAGTTTATTCAGGCCATTTTCTGGGGCACCCACAGGAGTGAAGGATTAACTAAACATCCTCTGTGAAACACTGCGTATGTATGAATGTTAACAGCTGAAATACTGAACACCACATGACAAAACTGAATCAACTGCTGCTTCCATAGTGGAAGCCAAAATCTGTATTTTGTACAGACAGTTTGTAATTACTGTTACACTAATTTGTCTTTAAATTCTATACTTAGTCATGACTAAATAACACTTGTTATTCTTTAATGGCTCCATCAACTTTTTTGTCCAGTTGCCAGATTTAGTAAAAATGGTCTATCCCGGTTTAAAAACGCTAAATACAAAATACTAAGAAGTATGAATTCTCTACCCACACAAACACAGGGAGAACATACAAATTCTGCACATAAAGAGTCTTGCCACACAACAGGGAATTAAACATCCTTGTTCTACCCACTGTGTCACCGTCCAGATGTGTCCAGATATCATGAACAAAGGTATCAGTAAAAAAAGAAGCAACTCTTCAGCCACTCTTGAGCAGTTCGTCTCATATCAAGCATGAATAGCCATAAATCCACTTGAAAAACTGTGACAATTAGTGTCCTCAGATCCTAAACCCTTAAAAAGTAGAAGTAAGAAAAGTGATGCAACGCAGTGCTAACAAAGCCTTTGTCTAACTTTTCTTACTGTGTTGCAGGCATCAGATTGTTTATATTTACGAAATAAAATAAAGTTACTCAGTAAATGAACAGAGTTTTTAAAATGTCCAGACCTTTGTGGCTATAGGGTCTAACTGTTGATTAATTTAAAAGATAAAAGTTAGAATGACAATGTGTAATGACAATAAAAGCATCTTATGTGAAAGAACATAACAAATGTAATTCAAACTGAACCTGTTGCACCACCAAGCTACATGTGCTACATAATGCGACTACAAATTTGCTACATAATGTGCTACAAATTTGTTGCACATTCATATCTTACTTTTTCAAGCAGTTTCAGAATCTCTTCAATTCCCATATTTAATTTCTACTAATAAACAACCTGTGATTGCAACATGACTTCAAACTGCTGCATAGCTTGTGACTAGAATGTGGAATAGTGAAAAATGCACCACTGGAGTTATGTGGCCACAAAGTAATTCAAATTAGCCGTCCCGTTCTATCACTACCATTCGATTTCCACTAACATTTACTCAAAGGGATTTTTATGGAAGGTTTTGTGTAGTGTAGTGCAGCCGTGGATATAAAATATAATCCCTGACATGCCTTTCTAAGCAATTTCCAACTGATCCAGCTGTGTATCTGATCAACAGTGAATCTGTAGCTTATTAGATCACATATTGACATGTGAACCCTTTGAACTGTTTTTTCTCAATGACAGTAAGCGAGTCCTCAGCAAAGCCATAGTGAGTCCTTGGTTACCACTTCTTTTCAATGTCGTACCCTTTAATAACATTTTGTCTGAGGCCTGTGTGAGTTTTTTTTAGTGAAGTGTGACTGAAACACTTATTGCAGAGTAGCAGCAATAAAGCCCATAATGTTTTTGTAGTTGAACATTAGATCAAATTTTAGGGGATACAGTACCTAAACGGAAACAGCCAATTTCAGTCAGTATTACATTAACACAATACAGGAATTAAAATATTATAACTATCACATTGAAAGTGGTGGTAAAACATACATTAAATAAGTGAATTTATGTATTGTTACAATGAAAACTGAGAAATAATTTACCTTGTCCCAGAGTCTCTCTCGGTCCAAAGCAATGATCACCAGAGATGGATTTGACAGATATCCATCAGCACTGAATGACAGGTCCCTCTCCGCCCATGTAAGATTCACCATATGCCTATAAACAAAAGCTGTCAAACACCCAAGAACTGCCAAACTAAGAACAGTTATCAAAGGAATTACAAGTTATTTGGGCTTAAATCTTGTATAAAATGTGGTTTTCTTTGCAATTTACAGTTCAAATAGTCAAACAGAAACACCAGGCAAGCTTCTGTAAATGTGTGTCAGAGACCAGACCAAAAGTGAAACTAGGGCCAGAGTATACACTTCCCAGTAAAAACTAACTAAAGGGTACTTAAAATCTCCATCAACACTCATGTGTTCTCTATGTTCTATAAAAATGGAATATCTTTGTATTAGTATTGCATTAAAGTTGTTAGATAGATACTTTATTAATTCCAAAGGAAATTAGATTATCTGCCCTTTATAATAAAGACAAGCTAATATGACGGTTGACGGTTGGACAAGATCTTTGCCTCTGTTCTGTGACATAAAAGGAAATATAATAAAAGGAAATGGAAAAAATAAAATGGTTTAAATCTGGCATAGTAGCTTATGGCAGTATGGCTGAACTAGAAGAAGAAGAAGAATGTCTTTATTTTGTCATTACACATATACAGATGTACAGTACAACGAAATTCTTTTCTTCGCATATCCCAACTTTGAAAGCCGGAATGAAATGTCTTTATTTAAGAAAAATAAGTTTACTCTTCAAAGTACACTTCAAAGTTTTTCTTACTGGAAATGAATTAATTCTGGAACACCTAATCTACCTACTAGATAAAGAAAGACACAAAACACCCTTTTAAGTAATGTCTTTCCTTAATTATTTACAGAAAACTTCTAATCTAGAAGACTAATGTTCTTAAATCTGAATTTGACCTTTAACTGCTAGCTGTGGTCAATTTATCAAATGTGAGGCATGCTAGTTCTCTATGTTGGCTACACTTAGTTCCATTTGTTATAGCAATAAGCTTTTTGGTTTGAGATTTGAAATGACTTATATAAAACAAGAAAAAACACCACAGTGATTTAAAACCTCCAATTTATATTAAAATGTGCAAACAAACTGACCTGATGCAAATTAAAGCAAAACCATAACACTCTAACCCTAAATGTATTATTCCCCAATGCAAACAATTAATGGAGGCTACAACGCACAGCACAGGCTGCCTTAGCAGTTATCTCTCAAAGCCGAATACTCTCTTATGTGAGCGTATCCATCCACCGCTGCCTCAGAATATCTTTAAAGTGTTTTAAATAGAAACCTGCATTACACAGAAAACTCCTCACTTCACATTGCATGGTCCATGAGGAGATTTTCATGACCATGAATTAGGTAGGGTAGTGTTTAGAGTTTATGACTCTTTATGACTTAATAAAACAATTCTTCCAGTTACTTACAGTTTCTACAGTGCAAACATGTTATATTACTTAAATACATTACTATGGATAAACATAGTCACCTTCATTTTTTTTTCTTTTAGCCCAAGAATGAGTTATA
>JAYDZG010000008.1:10739386-10757590 GCA_034509265.1 Microcambeva bendego | reverse complement strand
TGATACCTCCAATCATATTCACTAATGTACACAGACACACACCAACAAGATATTATATTTGAATGTTGAGTTAGCTTAAACATCAAAACGTTCGCTACTTAAATGACTAGACTATTTAATTGAATCTTGAGTTAGCTTTAATTACAATTAGCTTAAAAACAGTTTATTCCTTTTTATTGATGCTGATGATTCCCTCTACAGACTGTAGGTCTCCATCTCTCTCTCTTCTTCTCTTTTATCTCTCTTATTCTTCTCTACACATATTCACTTGTACACAAACACACACCAACAAGATCTTATATTTGATTGTTGAGGTAGCTTTAACTGCAAACAATTAGCTTTAAAAACAGTTTAATCACTTTCTTTAAAAAAAATCAGCTTTACAAAATAGTTTTAAAACTTTTATGTTTAGTATTGATTCTGACGACCCTCTCTACAGATCTCTACAGATTGTGCCCATGTAGCTTCATGATAATAGTTTAATCAGTTTCTCCATTAAATGTATTGATTCTGATGATTAGCTCTACAGATTGGAGGGTTCTCTCTCTCTCTCTCTCTCTCTCTCTCTCTCTCTCTCTCTCTCATCCTCCCTCTACACCCATTTTCACTTATGCATTCACAGACACAGACACAGTGAGAAAGAAACCAAACAATTAGCATTGAAATCAGTCCTATCGCTTTCTCTAGTTTACTAGTGCGGCTGAATATTAGGCCAACAGACTGGAGGTAACTTTCTCTTTCTCTCCCTTCGACTCCCATATTCCCTAATGTATTGTTTATGATTACCCTTAATGATTAAGACTGTTATGTATCACAGAGTCAGAATCTCATCCAGCCATGTAACAGCAGTTTGTATTCATACACTTTGGTTCGTGTTGACCTGTGGGAATTACAAATTGGCTGTCACATTTAAATCATTTTCTTTTGCTTCCCAGAAACAATTCCCTGGAACGACCCTTGAGCCCGGCAAATTGATTGCTTGTTATACCAGCCCTCTTTTGTGGTCTTTTCTGTGTAAATACCTGCCAAGGAAGCTATTATGAATCAGCCATGCTATGGCACAGAGGCTATTGAAAATCAAATTGCTAAAGGATTGCCTATTTCTTGCTTGAAGGCTATAAAAAGAATTTCAGCCTAGTTAATGGTGGTGTTAGTAGCTTAATGTGTCATGAAATAAAATAATTTTAGAGAGACCGAATCAGGGATTTAGGTTCTGAGAAGAGTGAGATAACCTTAATGCTCTCAGAACCAGGTTATTCCCCCCCAAGCCTTGCCATACCTTAGTTAATTGCTTTATTTAACTACATAGCTAAAGGTTTATAGATAGCTGGCATTCTAAATGTGTTAAGTAGGACTTTTAACTTCTTCACAGCCTATTTTAAGGATGCTTTCCCAAAGAATATGATTTTAAAAGGATTGTTTTATGTTGTTGTCCCAACTTTAATTAGATTTATTGGATATATATGCATAAATAGAGAAAGGGCGTGGAGTGGGGATGTGTCTCCTCCCATCGGCTGCTCTCATCAGGTCAATATTATTAAATCACATTTTCATTTTCAGCATTTAGCGACTTACAATTATGACTGAACATACTTTGAGCAATCGATAGTTAAAGGTCTTGCTCAAAGGCCCAACAGCAACAACCTGACCGTGGTGGGGCTGGAACCAGTGACCTTCTGCTTACTACTCCAGTACCTTAACCACTAGGCTATGGCTGGCCCCCATATCACATATTTATTATCATATTTTAGTACAACTCACTGTACTGTCAGGGCTTTTCTATTAGAATTGTCTAGTGTGTGTCAGTAATAGATTTTGATAGGTGCCCACATTTCCTTGATCACAGGCTAGAACTGTATATAAACAACTGTTTTCCATCCCCTTTGGCAAAACCTTTTCTGGAATGGAAGATGGAAATGCAATCTATGAATAACAATCAGGATGAAATGAGCTGCTGAAATTAGAGAGTAAAACCCAATTGATGGACATCCTCCCACCCAGTAACATTTTATTCAGGCTACAAACAATGTAACCATGTTAGTGTTAATTAGTAATTCCACACTGATGGTCCTTGTGCGTGTAAGTATCGTGGCGAATTAATTCAGACTCCATTAGTACCATTTACATTCAGCTAGTTGCTAGTAGTAACACGCTCGCCATCCAAGATTTAATAACGAGCGTTCTGCTTTAGCTCGTCTGCTGGGCCAAACGCGTAAAGGCTCAAAAAACTGTCAGTTGCTAAAAATACGAACCTCAAGTGTTAAAACTACCATGAGTCATTTTTGGCGGGCACCTCTTACGCGCCATGGCTCCATGTTTGATCTGTCACCACTGCGGCCTTATTTGGGAATGATGTCATATTCATCATTCATCTGCAGGCGGACTCGAAGCCGATCGAAGCTACGTGTGAAATCTGGTCCTCCTCCGGACTTTGTTTACCGTTCGTGGTTCCTCTTCCATGTTGGTTCTCACCTCAGATATGAATGCAGCAGAGATCTGTAATGCATATTATCTGACATACTTATTCGGTCCCACTTATATCTGAAAAGGATGCGATTTCAGATACGGCCATGTTTCTTTCTTTTAAGTAGTTCGGTAGTTAAACCTCGACCTTGTTCTGCAGAGGTTCCAGAGGCGCCGTCATCTGTGCATCTAACCGTAAGCAGCAGCACATCCCTCACCGTCACGTTCCTGGAGCCGTCCAGCATGAATTCAGCTGTGGTTACCAAATACAAAGGTAGGAATTTCCTCTTTTGCATCATAAAACGTGCTGTTGCTCGTTTTATTATCTGCAAGAACACGTCTGGCTCCAACCTGAGCGAAAATGTCAGCGACTAAAGATTCCTCACACCTCTCTTCAGAAAATGGAAATATGATAATCATATGAAAGCACACAAAGGGGTTGCGTGTGTTCCGAGTGCACATAATCAATATTTTCTTTTAGTTATGTCCTGCTGTTTATGCGGATCGGTGGGTAGCACCGTCTTCTCACGGCAAGAAGGTCCTGAGTTCGGACCCCAGATGGGGCGATCCAGTTTTACTCCGGGTGCTCCAGTTTCCTCTTAACAGTCCAAAAACATACAATTGAGGTGAATAGGAGATGCAAAGTTGTAAGTCATAGTGTTTCATATAAACTTTTAGCCTATCTGATCTCCCAATTGCATTACATTTCCTCTTCATTGATGTCTACCTCCACCCTGACTGAGACCTGTGACTAACGCAATGCACCCCTCCGACACGTGCGCAGTTCCGAATGCTTCGTTTTGCCTGTACAAGGCAGGTTCAAATGCAGATCAGCTTTGTAAATGGAGAGTGACACAAGGATGGATGCATCAGGCTGTAATTGCATCAGTTATGATGAAGTCCCTTTCAGCACCCACCCTGAATGAAGCTAATTGTGGATTGTATTGTGAGCAACTCACATTTTGTTCGGGATATTTTATTGGTATCGTACGAGTCTTAATCAGCTGGAGCACAGTAATAATCAACATGTTCTATTTTCCTCTAGCTTTTTAATCTGTCGTCTCTTCTTGTTTTTTCTCTGTGGATTTCTGGTAGTGGAGTGGAGCTGTCTGAAAGATTTCTCTTTGTTAGCTGGAGAACTAATCCTTGAGAATCTTCAGTCTCTGAAGTGCACAATATCGGCGCTTACTACGGTAATTGCAAGAATACTCCATTTAAAGTTCTTGTTCTTTTCCTCTGAAATGCTGCTCACAAGGTCATTACAAGCAACACTGACTGCAGACACGTTTTCCTGAGAGCAGTATAGAAAAAAACATGAAAAATTTTAACTTAACCACCTGGATTCTCAGATTTTTAAAAAATGTATGTGTGAATGGATTGATAAAGAAAAACCCAGAACAATGAGTGAATAAATATGCAAATGCTTTTGTTTGTAGATAAGCCATATTGTTCCCAGCATTCCACCCTGCTATGAAACACACCTATCAGGCAGAACATTATGACCACCTTTATATTGTGCTGGTTCCCTTTTGCCGCCCTATACACAAAAACTGCTGCACTGTTCTATCAGTCACCTTTCTTTCAGAATTAACTTCTTCAACATTAACTTCTTCAGCAACCTGAGCTAAGTTGTCTTCTCTCCCCACGTGCATCAGTGAGCCTGGGCTGCCCATGACCCGGTTGCCGGTTTACCACTGATCCTTCCTCGGACCACTTTTGATAGATCTTCTACATTTTTCTGCTTCTGACATCAACTCTGAAAATAAAATGTTCAATTGAGGCCTAATATATGCCACCCAATAATGTATGCAGTGATAAAGAGATGATCAGTGTTATTTACTTCACCTGTGAGTGGTCATAATGTTCTGACTGGTTGGTGTGAATCAGAAATAACATTTGTTTCATTGGTTTTATTTTTATACTGTCTGTAACATAGACCAGTGTTTAAAAAAACATAAACCTTTTTAAATATTTGCATTCGTGTCCTGAAGGGAATGAAATACCACATCCGGGTCTCTGCCTACAACATGAAGGGCTGGGGAGCGTCTCAACCCTCTACACCTTCATGTGCTGTTCCCTCCAGTAAGTAAACACACGTTTAACATTGATATATTGTTCAAGGTCCACCAACACCAACCATTATAATTCAACATTTTGCAACAGTGTCCTGGAATTTTATCCACCAAAGATGCCAATGCTTAGACGAGATACTATCATGGTACTTTGTGATTGTATTAAAGCATCTGCTAAGTACAGCAAATGTGAATAGTGTTGATTTTACTGGGATTTGTTGGGAATCTGAAAATTGTTCTTATTTTGGTGCCGCAGTCTCTTTTACAGGCCTCATTCTTAAAGGAAAGTTTCACATTTCATTAAAATACTCTCATATTTAAATAGTAGAGATAGAATAATTGGAAGTGACAATTCACAGCACGGGAAACCTTAATAACCTTTCTTAATGTAAAGCCATCAGCTTCATGTTCTATCTTAAAGATGAAAATTGTCATCCTTTGTCCTCTAGTTCAGTAATTCTTCACCCCATCTCTGTCTACTGAATTGCTTGGGAGTTTCCAAAAACGTTATTCATGGAGTCACGGTTTTAGCGGAAACTGATTTGCAGTGGGGTTGATAGATCGAGAAACGTAATTTGACCTAAAATTGCATATGATACAGAAAAAGTCTCTTTTTTATGGTTTGTGATGTCATCTTGGGGAGAGCCTTAGCCATGGGTATTTCTAAAACATCTTAAATGAACAATTTACCTTTCCACATACTTTTGGCTTTATAGTTTATTTGCTTAAAATATGTGTGAATGCTCAATAGGAAACAACTGGTCCGGTGAAACTATAAAATCTGTTAAATGCTTTAACTGGCATTAAATTCTGGCATATTGACTAACCCTAGCCCTATCAGATCTCTAATGCAGGTTAGCATTTAATGATCAGTTATAATAATCCACAGCAAACAAATAAAAATAGTGAAGTAATCTTGAAGCTCCTTTGCCATGTGCTCTTCTTGTGATTTTACAACACACAGGCTAACCAGGTGCTTTATCTCTTTGGCCACAGCTTGGCATAGAGTCATAGGTTCTTTCCTTGAAGAGCTCACTTATGGACAAAGTTAGCACGACTCTTACACCCTGAAGGTTACAGTGCATTTCTAATTAAGTCAGAATTCAGATCGACGAATGTTTTTGTTGCTCTATTCAAAACGAGCTGAAATGCATTTATAACATTTATAGAACTGTCACGACTTTACCGCATTCTGCTTCTACTATTCACTACGTCTGGCTTCAAGGTGCTTTATTAAAGGCAGCAATGAAACAGAAAGGCTGGCGGCCGTCGCGTTGCCAGTAGAGTAGCTGTGTATTAGCAGATGTCAAATCAATCATCAGAGAGTTCACGGGGACTCTGGGTTCAGATTAAACTGCATAAATGGAGCGTTTTGTAACCCTGAAGTTTTAATTGTGAACTCTCTATATAAACATCATCCTAAACCCTTAATGTTAAGAAAAAGGTTAATGTTGTTTGTATTGCACAAATGTGCAGTGATCTGTCTTTCTAACTGCTGTCTTTAAGCAGCGGGTTGCAATTCTCTAGTGGCTCATTGGGCTTTAAGCATCACTTGGTGGGTCTGATTTGGTAGTCTGACAAACTACTGGACACATTTATATGTTGGGAGGGAGAAAGTCGAAATACAACTCTACGATATTTAGAAGAACTAGAAAAGAAGTACTAGAAATAGATAGATACATTTCTGCACTTTTATATTTTTGTTGGAAACGTGGCTCAGAGCAAGAAGGTCCTGGGTTCGATCTCCAGGTGGGGCAGTCTTGGGCCTTTCTGTGTGGAGTTTGCATGTTCTCCTTTTGTCTGCGTGGGTTTACTGGGGGTGCTCCGATTTCCTTCCACAGTCCAAAAACATGCAACTGAGTTGAATTGAGGATATAAAGTGGCCCATGATCGGGTTTGATATAAACTCGTGTTTTAATGAATGTAACCAAAGTGTAAAACGATGTTAAAATCCCAAACATTGTCAATATTTCTTTACCATGACTGGTTTAGTGGTTTAGAAACTGGACTTGTATTCTGAAGGTCACTGGTTCAAGCCCCACAACTGCCAAGTCGCGCTGTCGAGCCCTTGAGCAAGGCCCTCAACCCTCAACCGTTCAGACTGTGCACTGGTCGCTTTTAATGAAAATGTCAATGTGGTCCTGACTGTGTATGTAATTTGTGATAAAAATGTTTACACTGTAACTAAATTACTAACCTCTGACGAGTTATTCTTGATAAATCTTGACCAAACATCGACGGCTTTTGCGGTTAAGCCACGGTGGGTTTGAAACCCTGTGGTTGTACTGAGGGCAGATGGTTTTTCAGAGGGCAAAATAACAAAATCTCAGAGGTGTAACATGAACTGTGTGTGTGCGTGTGTCAGACTGGAGGGAGAGCGATGGTAGGGAGTCCCGGAGGAGAGGCCACATTGAGGCCATGGAGAGGCTGCTCCAGCAGGTCCGCGCCACACACCAGCACTACAGCTGTGGAGGTACAATCACACCAGCACACCTACTCAGCTTTTTATTCTCTTATTGCTTATGCACTCACTTTAATGCATCCAATGCCGTGAACCCCTGACCCCTTTAAACAGGAACATTTCTTTAGGAAACACTTTTTCTGCAAATGTTTGTTATGGTGGATCGTTTAATTATGTTATTTAAATGTTTCGCTTTTTTGGAAAAAGTCCAAGGTCAGCGAATTCAAAGGACACCGGAGGGTAGAGGACCCTGCTGAGTCTGTTTCCTCTCAAGTTTTAGGGTTTCTTTCTGTAATTTGAAGAAAGTCTTTTCCTTGCCACTGTTGCCCTCGGCTTGCTCGACAGAGGTTTTTAGTCTGTTGGTCCTGGATTCTGTGAAGCGGCTCTGAGTCAGTATCCTTCGTGAAAAAAGCTATATAAAATACACTCATGACAGCTTGACTTGTCGAACTAACGAAATTAAATCAATCCTAGTGATTTTATTAAGATCTTTTTACTCTTTTGTCATCCATTAACTTTCAGATAGTTTGCCATCTCACCATATTGGGCATTTTGGCAGAAGGACCTGATCAGGGTGATGAGATAAAGTCTCTGTACATGTAGAAACCTGGCGACAACATAACAGTCTCAAGTCAAGTGAGAAGCTCAGATGCTTTAGACAGCCATGACCTCATGCTCGTCAACGTTGTTTTTCGCTCAACTTCTTTCGTTTGGCTCTTTTTTCTTCTTTTTATTGTTTTCGTCTCGACCCAACAGCCCTTATAAGGCCCTCCCGACATCCTCCGTCTATCGCTGGCGCTGTCTCTCCCTCCCCATCTTGTTTTTGTATAAGCCCGGACTTCTTCCACTAGATTAATTCGGTATTAAAGGGGAGAAACGAAGCGTAGTAGAAATGTTTTCGCTCTCCGCTATAGCATCCAGAGGAGCGTGAATGCACCATTCTCGGCCTCGTCCGGACCAGGAGCGGCGTTTCGGGGAGCTTGTACATAAATAATCCTTTCTGGATCCTGCATGTTTATGGGTCCGAGAGTATCGCGTGCACACTGTAGCTTTGAGAATCATATAGCGAACACCTAGATTAGGGAGGCTGGGTGCTACGCTCTATACGTGGAGAGCGCAGTGCCAGTCTTGGCCCGGGGCCCGTTCCCTAATCCGGGAGTCGCCGAGAGGGGCATAGAGGAGTGTTGTTCGGTGTGCTGACAGTAGCTCACAGCTCACAAACACCAGCTTCATTAGGGAGCTATAGAGCCGCCAGTGGCAGTGGGAGAGAGAAGGAGAGAGAAAAAAAATCAGCATCACTCATCTGTTTATGAGTCAACACGAGTCAATGATGTCAGGGGGGTTCGGCTGCCAGCGTCTGAAACAACGTTATACTGGATAATTGATTCTAGAAGGAAAAGTCTGTTTGAGAGTTGTTTATGGTAAGTGTTTTTCCCCTCTCGCAATCCGTGCTGTTTAAGGATCTGCACCGAAAAGTAGAAAAACAGAAAATCGCCTCCCACTACGTCCAATCTTTAAGGCGAATCAAGCTTTTAAATCGCCAGGCTAAGATTTCAGGACCCGGGACATAGTAGTCTCTCACGTCTCGCATGTTTGTGTCTCAGCTCGTGTGTGTGTGTGTGTGTGTTCTGTTCTCGCAAAAGCACACGTGCTGCCAGGGGTGCCGTATTTGCCCAGTTTATTTTTGGAGAGATGGTGTTTGAAAATAAATCTGCAAAATTAATCAGCGCTGGTACAATGCCACCACTATAAAAACCATGGCAAAAAAGACCCGCTCATTTAAGGGGAGGTTATCTTAATTTATGATGTGTATATGTAGAGCTGAGAGGGTGCTCACAGAACCAGGGGTGTGTGTGCGCTACACACAGCGCTTAGTGTTCCAGCAAGAGACACAGCGACACCCCCCACACACACTTTTAGACACACACACATGCCTCGTCGGCTCCGGTCTCGGCCCGGGTAGCTCCAGCAAGCGTCTGGAAAGTCTTGCTCCGATCATTACAGATGAGCTCGTGGGCTAGGGCGTCGAAATGCCCGTTTTCAAACCAAACGTGATAAGATTATTAGAATATTAAGGGAACGGCGACATGCACACGGCCGAGCTCACGGCAGACAGATGGATTGTCAGGTCATTAATCAACAGTGATCTTTTTTTTTTTAATAAATGAAAAAGCATTTCTGTATTTATTTGGGGTGACAGTTTGGCGCCGTGGGAGGCCAATGCACTCATGTCGTATAATCCACATGTCAAAGTCGGTTAACCTCCCGAAACCAGAAACACAAATTCAGACGCCGAGTTACCAGCGGCAGAGGAAGCCATGCTTACCGAGAGCTGTATTAGCCACTTCGCTAATTCACACCAGCTCACCCCCACTCCCTTCACATAGTTTAGGGATGATATTCCATGAAAGATAGATGGAAAGACGGACGGACGGACGGACGGACGGACGGACGGACGGACGGACAGACAGACAGACAGACAGACAGACAGATAGATATGATGGAAATTAAGGAAAATGCAAAAAAAAAAAACATAGATGTGTAAATCTAATAAGACAAAAAAGAAAATATACATTATAAAGATTAAAAAGAGCTATCGAGCTGCCACTCGCTGTGGCGCCTGAAGTAAGAAACAACATCGAGGTAAATTCAGTTGGAACTTTAATTAGCAGCTTGTTGGCTCATGTATAGCACCGCCAGGTTCTGGGTTTGATTTCCAGGCGGAGCAGTCCAGGTCTTTTCTGTGCTAGGTTTGTATGTTCTCCCTATTTCTGTGTCTCCCTAAACGACTGTGTTTGACAATAAAAACTCGAACCGATGAATCTCACAACCAGAAACTACCATGAATGGGACTATAGTGTAAAACAATGTATACAGTTCTTCCTAAAGTTTCTACACTAAAGAAAAAAAACCGCTTACAAATGAAACATCCCTAACTTATTTACATTTGGAAACGCTGCCTTTGTAGAATGAGCAGAAGCTTCGTGCACTTCGTGACGGGTCTGAAATCTTTTCATTAAGTTGGTAAAACTTGTTCATAACACTAAATGTCCGTATCATAAGTCACCGATCAGAAGTCAAGCATCCATGGCAGTATCAACCCTGCCTGAGAGCTATTTTCTCTAGTAGTGACCTGCTAAAACAATGCAAACAATATGACATTAAATATATGTCTCATCGGTGTTAGGAAACCCTCACCACCCGCCCTCGCAACTCGCATGACACTGTACAAGTAATGCTTATGTGTAGCCTTATGTCTGCTTTTAATACCGTGTGTTTAATTTTAGCTTTTACTCCAAACTAAGCAAACGATCTTTTATTAATTATTTGAAAAGGATTATTTATATTACATTCTAAATTCTCTGTGTACATTAGCGCTCCACAGTCGGCCAGCTTAGAGAAACAACCCGGCCGATGAGCATTTGCCGTTTCTGTAAGCACATACTGTTAACGTTATACTGCTACCAGTGATTGAGTTAATAGAACAGAGGTCTTTTGGGACTCGTAAGACACATGAGTCCATAGACGGGGCTGATAGCGGTTTTTGAATGGAAAGTTCCCCCTTGTCTGCCCCCTCCTATGGAGACAGAGAGACTAGTGCCAGTGTGATTAGTCTAGTGACTGGGCCTTTCTGACGGCCACTCGCATGCTGTAAACAGCTTCTCAGCTTCACGGATTGTACCGTCTACCGCACTGTTTACACGCCGGCAATTACGTGACGCTTAATTTCATGAAAACGGGCTTGTCTGAAGATAGGCATCACCAAAGGGCGCACTGATAGGGCCGCATTTCAAGCAGGAGATACGCAGCTCAAAAAAAAAAACCCGTTGTAGATAATACTTCTGTCGGTGGCGTGACCCTTCCGACCCTCTGGTTTTAGCAGCCCGAGGCGCGCTCACACATGATCCGGCTCGGTTTCACCCGTTTCTGTTCCCTTATAAAACACACGCACACCTCGTGCTGTCGTGGTCGGTTTATTTTGACTGTTAAATTTAATGGGGGGCAAAAACAGCAAGCCTTTGACCTGGGTTTGTAAAAACAGATTAGAGTTTTCTCTTTCTGCTTGTAGACAGCAGAGTAATGGTCCAAAAGGACTTTCCTATTATTGCTCCTCTTAGCCTTCATTGTTCAACTGGGATTTTTAGTTTTTTTTAAGGGTGAACGTTAATTCAATCAGAATTTATTTCATCCTTAAACACATAGTTTGAATTTGACATAATTACGTGTGAAATCTGGTGGTGGTGGTGGAGGGGGGGGTGTTCATTGCTCCCAAATATTTTCTTATTGTCCGCCAAAGCCCATTTAATAATAGATTATGAAATAATTAGAATTAATAGATACGCCCCAACATGTCGAATTAGTATTCACACTCCTGTGCATAGTTTTGGGGCCTTTATCTACGTCCAGTAAAACACATGATGGATCGCTGTTCCGTCAGGAGGCTCCAGGGGAGGACTGTTAATCCATCGATAAGAGTTTCAGCAGCTGCATACCCAATCAACATCTGGGATCCTGGTAAAGCAGAGGGGTTTATGCTTTAAGAGCATATTGTCATGGCAAACAATTGCATTAATAGTTTTATTGTCCCCGAAGGGAAATTTGTTTTGCAGCACGAAGATGAAAACAAGACAAACACATAATGCATGTAAATTCATGAAATCATCTCACGAAGATAAAAACCTTTTAGCTTCAGGTTTAAAGAGAAGCTCAAACTCCCAGTGAAGTGGGTGGACGGAGCAGCTCAGTATCAGTCTAGCTTTCTGGGTAGAACGACAGATATATATTGTATAGATCGTTATCGATATATAGATATCATTTAAGGGAACTTGAGCAACACCAATTATTTTACTTGCTGATTTAATAATGTTATTTTAAAATCCTGTTCTGAACATTCAGATTCCCAAACCAAGCAATCATATAAATAAACTCATAATCCTATCTATCCCAAACATACTTAGTTTTTTTTTTTTTTTAAATACAGTCTCTGCTGGCCTTTTTTACAGATTGTGCCAGAATTCTAATTAAAGGTCAGCTTCTCATCAGTAATTGTTCGTTACACAGTAATTAATACAGATTAAATTAATATGTTAATGGCATGCTTCATTATTACTAATATTAACTTACTGATGAAGTAATACTGCTAAATGATTATGGACTCATTTATTCTTAGTCCAGTATCTTAACCACTAGGCTACGACCTCCTGCTTCCTGCGTAGATGCTAATCGTCTCGATGTGACATAGTTAGTGAAGGACGGAATGTGCAGGGCTGGGCAGAATGGATACTTGTGTTTATGACTGAACACTAAATACTCTGTCGTAAACGTATTCGGGAGCATAACATATTTAGAATACATTCACATACACATCAGTAACATCCTGGTCAGCGTCATGGTGGGTTCTGGCGCCACACTGCAACGCTGAGTGCAAAGCAGGAATACACCCCACACAGACATTCTTTCAGGCAACACACACACACACACACACACTGATTGACTCGTGCACTTATTTAAGTCAGTGGACAATATGGTGTAGGCTGGCCGTCTTCTGCTTGTTTTAAGCTGCAAAAAATTGCAAATCATGCAGAGGTGAGGAACAAGCTCTGATTTAAATGAATTTAAGTTCCAGCAGCTGTTCCAGCAGTGACACTGAAAATCACCATCTTACCAAGTACGGATTCAATCCAGTATTCATGTTTTATTAAACCTATTTAATTTGGGATATTTTTTATTCATTTATTTGTTTTTGGGGCATTTATTCATTCAGTTCAAAGAGCTTTATTAACATGGCTGTTGAAGGAGTTACAGAATTGCCAAAGCATTGAAAATATATATAAAAATAAAAAATAATAATGTTTAATGAAATATGTGAATCATTCCGGCTGCTCAAGATTAGGGGCCGCCACATTTGGGAGATTGATTTGGCACCGTTTTTACGCCAGATGTTCTTCTTGACTCAACCCTTTTATTTATCCGGGCTTGGGACTGGCACTACATGCACCATTTGTGCATCCTAGTGGCTAGCGTGGCACACAGCCAACCAGCAACGCTGAGATTCAAACTGGGGAGTTCAGACTCTTCATGGTGGTGTGCAGAGGGAAATGTTGGTTTACTAGCAAATCCTGGTTTATTAGCAAGTGTGGTAGCCTAGTGAGTAGAGCCAAGGTAGCACACCATGATTCTGAACCTCCCGGTCCTAACCCGGTGCCACCAGTCAGCTGATGCCATCCCAGCCTCTAGGATGCACAAATAAGAAAACTAAATAGGTTGCATTAGGAAGGGCATCTGGCTTGAAAACCATGACAATAATGCAACCACAATCCTCTGTGGTGATCCCTAACGGGAGCGGTGCGGGTCTTTTTATGTGCTCTGCTTGTGTTTTCTCCAGGAGCTTTATAGTCCTCACACAGTCCAAAGAAATGCAAATGAGGTGAATTTGATGGACAGTGGTAGCCTAGTGGTTAGGGTACAGGACTATTAATCTAAAGGACGCTGGTTCAAACCCCATCACTGCCAGGTTGCAAGGGCCCTTAACCCTCATTGCTCAGACTGAATAATGCACTGTAAGTTGCTTTGGATAAATGCGACTGCTAAATGCTAAAAATCTAAATGTATAAATCCTAATAAATAATATCATTCAGTTTGAGGGGTTTTCTTGTTTTTATGTGAATATGTAAGAGATAACTTTGGTAACCTTTGCTCTGTAGACCCATCAAAGCTGCAGAACCCCAGTCGCAAGCAGTCCGTCTCCAGAAGTCTGAAACATCTCTTCCATTCCTCCTCTAAATTTGTCAAATCTCTCAAAAGGTCAGTAGCCTTAATACGCTTAACCAGGCACCGGGTAATCCTTCATGCAGTAAGTGTATTCTCTCTCCCGGGCTTTAGAGGGATCTACATAGCCGCAGTGTTTTATCACAAGGACTGTCTGCTGGTGACTAATGAGGATCAGTTACCCATCGTGGAGGTGGAGGACTCCTACAGCAACTCCCTCATGCAGGACTTTCTGTGGTTTACCAAGGTATGCCAAACACTCCAGCTGATGCCAAACACTGCTCGCTAATGGACGGAGCAGAACGACTCTAGTTGAGTAATGGCATGCTTGTAGCTGTAGATTATAGCAAATTGACTTGAATGTTTGTTTAAATAGGAAAGGTTTATTTTATTTAGGAGCCCTCATAATATCCAACGATATTATATTATCTATTTTATTTACGGAGGCACGTGCCAGTCTTCGCTACACACAGATGGCGGCTAGCATAACAATAGTAAATATATTTGTTAATCCATTATTTTAAATTAAAATAGCTTATCTCAAGGTATCCTTACATTTTAATTATTAAACCACTTTTTGTCTTTATATTATATAACAATAAATAAAAGACTCTGATCTTTTGATGAATAAATAAGGGAGTTAATGTATGACATGAAATATCTCAGCGGCACGGTGGATAAGTGTCGCCTCACAGTGAGAAGGTCCTGGGTTCGATCCCCATGTGGGGCGGTCCGGGTCCTTTCTGTGTGGTGTTCTCCTTGTGTCTGCGTGGGTTTACTCCAGGTGCTCTGGATTCCTCCCACAGCAGAAAAATTGCTAATTGGAGATACAAAATTGTCTATGACTGTTTGATGTAACCTTGTGTGATGAATAACTAATAAATAATGAATAGAATAGAATAGTATAGAAGAATACTCTTTTCATCACTGTGCAGTAAAATTCATGCCCAGAGCGGAGGGCAGCCCTACCCACGGCGCCAGGGGACCAGTTAGAGGTTATGTGCCTTGCTGAAGTGCACTTCGGTCGTGATCTGTTGGCTCTGGGAAATGAACTGGCAACCTTTTGATCACAAGCCCAATTCTCTAACCATCAGGCCACGGCTGCCTCCTAAATAAATCACTCTTAACCAATACCCTGGATTAAACTGATGATTTTTATTTATATTCCTTAGTATTTAGTCTTTATAGCACTATTTCTGGAAAATCTGTGTTTGTACATTAGCAGATTTTTGAACGTGTGTGTATGTTTTGCAGCTTTCGTGTATGTGGGAGGATGTTCGATGGCTGAGGCAGAGCATGTCTGTTTCCACCTCCTCCTCATCCACACTGCAATCCAGGCAGAAGATGCTGGCAGCCGCCGGCCATCTGCAGGTCTTTTGACTTTCACCCAGTCTCTTCTGGATCTGTTTAGCCTAATGCACTAATAGAACTGAAACTTGAAGCAGACGACTGTGCAGATTGTTCGGCTCTGAGTGCAGGCGAAGAAAAAAAACGAGCAGTCATAGTTGCTGCTCCCAACAGCTTGAGCTATTTGTTTTCTGTGCCACTTATGATTAAGAGCCCACTAGTACTGCACTGTTATTAGCACAGAAGTGGACTGTTCAAGCACTGTTGCATTTTTGAAAGAGCATCATTCTGGGATAACAGCTGGGAACCTTTCTCTCCACACAGAACCTTTTGGGCACACACAATCTGGGCCGGGTCCATTATGAGCCCATTAAGGACCGTCATGGTAATGTGCTGCTGGTGACTGTGAGGGAGATGGAGAGCTTTTACTCTTTCTTCAATGGGAAGTGGATGCAGGTATCCAAACTGCAGAGCCAGAGGAAGTCTCTGTCCACCCCAGAGGAGCCGTACGCTCTGGACATTCTGCTCATCACCATACAGGTAGCTGCTGTGAATTTTATCATGATTTGAAATCATTTGTAGAATGTGAAAATCCCACCAGTGATGGGAGTGAAGATGGTGAGCAGGGGATCAAGAAGGAGTAGGACAAAATACTGTGATGTCACCGAGAAGGAAAACATTTTGGTCCTTTAAACTGTAGGAGGCATCAATTCTTCATAAATTGCTATCTTAACCACAAAACTCAAAAATGGCAGCTGAGGGGTATCACAGTTGACTCATATTAAGAAGGTCCTGGGCTAGATCCCCAGGCGGGGTGGTCCTTTCTGTGTAGAGTTTGCATGTCCTCCTTTGTCTGCATGGGTTTACTCTGGGTGTTCTGGTTTCCTCCCACAGTCCAAAACATCCTAGCAAAAAACAAATATGAGCTCATCAGAGCAGTTTGAAGTTAAACTTAAGTTCTGTTTAAGTCCATATAAGCCATGTGTATAGAACTCTTGGGTTGTGTGTAGGACATCTTGGCGTATCAGCGACGCAGTCAGCACCGTCTCGCTCCTGGTTTGTACCTGGGCTACCTGAAGCTCAGCAGCTCTGTGGATCAGATCAAGGTGCTGGTTCCTCAGCGTACACCCAGCATGCTCTGCCATGCCAAAATACGAGACAACTGGAATGTCTCCAGGTTCGTGCCAAGTTTTATATTTGAAATATCTATTTATATTACACTTACAGATGCAGGTCTTTTCATTGCTTTTTTGCCTTGTGCCTCATAACATTAAATGTGACATTAGTGAACGAGTTATGTAGAAAAATGTCATGTCAAAACTACATAAGGGGAGCAGTAGAGGGGAGGGGTCCACTCTAATATTACAAAATCTAACCCATTAGCACTTAATACATTTAATACAAAAATGCATGATTGCAGAGTTGACATTTTTTTTAATTGTTATGTTAAATTAATTAGTCACACTGTACATAGTAACCATATTCATACACACTAAGCACAATTATGTAGGTGCAGTTGTGGACATTGTGTAGTGCAGGACCAGACAAGCCGACGTTTCTTACTGGCACAATATTAACTGAAGAGAGCATGTGTCTGTAAAAATGAAATATTAAAAAATGTCAAAGCTCTGGCTTGTCATGGAATGCTCCCCTCACCGCAGGAGCACATACTTTCTTGACATGGTCATTTTTTATGAGCAAAACAAAACTCCTGTTTGTTTTTGTTCAGTAAAGGAGCTATTTATTTATTTTCATCTCGGGTCATAATGCTGACCCTGGTAGGTAGGTCCAGACAGTGAGGGCATTATCCTGCCGTTCAGTGTGGTAGTAAAACTAAATTTACTATGGGGCCGGAGCGTAGAAGTTGGCGGGAGGCTTACGCAGGATGATGCCTACTCACGGCTGGAGGAAAACCTCTGGAGCAAAAAAAAATTCTCTCGCTCTCTCTTTTTTTAAACCATCTTACCCCTCGATACATATGTAGTATTAGAAGCTGTATCAAGATAGTTCCTAATGCACCATCTGTGCTTATTGGTCTCTGACTGTGCTTTCTGCTGCATAATAGTATATTTAAAAAAGAATTGGTAGCTACTTGATTGAGAATTGCTTGTGGTGGGTCATTCGGGACTGAACCGATGCAAGGTTTGTATTTATCTATTTGTATTCTTTTTTAAAGCACAAATGTAAATTGAGGAAAATGTTTCATACTACACAAAAAAGCTGCGAGATTATTTATTCACACACACACACACACATTTTAAATTGTATTTTCACTTTCTCTTGGTATTAATTTGTACGTCACCTTCTGCATTTCAAAATTATTACATTTTCTTTAATATTATTCTAAAATTAAACCAGATTGATTTCAGCTTCTGCTGAAAAAAACACTAGATCTGATTCATGGTCATTTTAAGCTGACTTGACTCAAGGTTGCACACAGACAGCGGGATGCTGAAATCACTCATTTCTTTCATCTGAAAAATGTTTTCTTGTCTCTTACAAACACGATAAGCTTTTAAAAACTAGCTGGTGTTATCTTTCTGGATTATTATGTGTGGCTTTAAAAAATTCAAGAGAAGAATATTAACATGTACATGCTTCAAGAGAAGAATATTAACATGTACATGATTGGGTGGCACAGTGGCCTGTTTAGCTAGTTTTCCGGGTTCAAATGTCAGCGATAGGCATCTACACATCTGATTGGCTAGGTGTTGGAAAGGGGTGGGGTTGGGTGGAGTACTGAGATGGATTGGTCCGATTTCTGTCTACTGTTATGGAGAATTTTTCAAGGATAAAGCTGTTGAAGAAAGTGAAATAAAAAATGACATTATTAGTTTGCTTAGTGCTGCAGAGATGGATTCATAAATCGAATCCCCAGTGGTGATGTTAGCCAGTCAGGTGTGTACTTCCAGACATAACTGGCTATTTGGGTGGGTGAAAGTAGTAGGCTTTGTGATGGGCTGGAGAAATGTCCAGACTCCAGAGTGTATTGCTGTTTTGCGGCCAGTCATTTTACATTTAGTTTGGAATTTAGCAGACTCTTTAATGCAAAGCAATATACAGTAGTGTGACAGTGTATTGTATAAGGAATTT
>JAYDZG010000008.1:10666799-10683050 GCA_034509265.1 Microcambeva bendego | reverse complement strand
ACTACGGGTTGTCGGTGAGGGACGTTCACGGAGTTAGCTCCCTCTGGTGGGCGCAGAGGGATTCGACCGACTCCTAACACCTTTTTCACCTTTTATTGACTTGGAAATTGAATTGACAGACTACAACTAAACTAAAGATATTTGTAAGTATTTCATTGTTTAAAACCTTTGAGGTTATACAACTCACTACAGTTTAAAGTGCTTTGATTGATCATTTGTGTTTTTTTTTTACTTATCTGAATTATTTTAAATGTATTTCAGAGTCAATCTGGTAACAGAAATATATATTTTCAGATAATCTGGAAGACTTCATGTTAATCAGAACTAAAACAAATCAATCCTCAAATATTTTTACCCGGTGGTGACAATGAACTTGAACATGAAATTACTCAGGACAGCAGCCATTCAGGACGGATATTTAAAGGCCCTGATATCCCAGTAACCCAGCAGGTAGGGTGAATCAGGATCGTTGGGTTGAGTTAGGATGGGAACAGTGTTTCATATGAAGATAGATCAGCAGGAAAAGAGTTGATGATCACTGGTATAACTTACAGCTGGACACATGATTGTTTCTGTCATGCTGTGTACATGGTGTTAGAACTGAGCTCTCATAAATCTCTGCTGTGAGTCAGTCCTCAAGTACCAGACTGAAGCCATGTTCATGATTCTCATTTATTATAGGCATGAAAAGCCCAGTCATAATTCACACTCTGTAAGCCTCTGCTATTTATAGTGCTTTGTGGTAAAACTTTACTTTGAAGAATACTGATATATGTATTTAATTACATTTGAGGGGCGGCACGGTGGCTTAGTGTGTAGCACTGTCACCTCACAGCAAGAAGGTCCTGGGTTCAATCCCCCGATGGGATGGTCCGGGTCCTTTCTGTGTGGAGTTTGCATGTTCTCTCTGTGTCTGTGGGTTTACTCTGGGTGCTCCAGTTTACTCCCACAGTGCAAAAACATGCGGCAGGTTAATCAGAGAGACAAAATTGTCCCCGACTGTGTTTACTATAAACTTGTGAAAAGATAATATTTAGCAAATGCAATTTTTTATTCATCTGAAGTCAAATCTTGATCGTCAGCATGTTTGTATAGATAATTGTTTTTAATACTGGTTATATTTTAAATGAAATCATTCAGCTTAGTTGCACACAGTAAGAACATTAGCCTGCAGCTTTCATTTGGATGCTGTAAATAATGATGTGCTCACAGTAGAACAGATGTACTGTATTTTCATTTGCACAGATAACAGTGTCATTCCAATGGTATCCGGACTAAGTGAATGAAGCATGATTTAAATGTATTAAGTCGAGCCTGTAAAGGAATTACTTGCCACGTAACAGCAGCACAATAACATCCTGCACGCTTTTCGAAGCCATTTGTAAGAATCAAATCTAGTCCTGCAGCACTTTGTAATGGATGCTTATTGCTTAATTTCTTTAAGAGGCAAATGTTACACAGCAGAGTTCACATACGGATCTAATACTGATATTTCTCCGATTAATTAAGTGTGTTAATTGTGAGTGTAACAGATGAATGCGGCATGGATGGCTTCCTCCTCTCTCTCTCTCTCTCTCTCTCTCTCTCTCTCGCTCTCTCTCTCTCGCTCTCCTGCACGCCGCTGTTTATCTCTGGGACATGGGCTTTTCAAACTCTTACCAAAAACCGCAGCTGACTAATTACCTGTCATTTAGGTTGAACCAGCTCCTAACAAATTCCACGTAGGCAGGCTCAGCTGGAAATGTGTGTGTGTGTGTGTGTGTGTGGCTTGGTTGCTGTTTACTTTGTGCTTCATGAATATCTGATGTAGCGTGTTAAACATGTGCCGTACTGGTTAGCCTTAGCTATATATTATAAGGGCAGAATCAGATTTGAAGATTCTGGCGCCGGGTTAACCGAGTTAATTTATACTGGTAAACCAGACATGGCTGTGATTGAATGGTGCATGGTAATTGCTGACATATCAGAGGAATTTCCATGGTGACAAATCTAGTGTGTAGTACCGCCATCTGCTTGTCTGGTGAAGACAATGTCGTTGTCCCTCGAGTGAGACACCTTCCAATTAAACGTCTGTCTTTCTGTGGAAATGGTTAGCTTGGATTTTTTTCAGATAAGCTTGTGTGTGTGTGTGTGTGTGTGTGTGTGTTGGGGGGTGCAGACTGTACAGAAAAAAGGTATTTCTAAAATATATAGAGGACTCACCTTGATTAAACTGCTCCGGACTACACATACTCTATCAGACATCGAAACCTACAACATCTTGTACCTGAACATAGCAGGTCCTTAACTTCTGTATATATCTGATACAATCTCTGGGTGTGTTCAAAATCTTAGTAAGCTGTCTAACTAGTAAGGATTCTTTTAAGTAATAGCTTACTTAGACAGCAATTACATTGCATTTAGATACTAAGTTAACACATACTTAACTAGAGAGGATATTAAGGCATCTAGGATTCCGAACAGCTTCTACTTCTACCCTCTTCCACAGGTATCTGATGCACAAGTACCTGGTTGTCCACATGATCCTGGAAAAACCTGGACTGGGTTTGATCCCCAGGTAGGGCAGTTCGAGTCCAAAACATGCAAGTGACAAAAGTTTCCATGACTGTGTTTAAAACAAACTTGTGAACTGATAAAACCAATGTAACCAAAGAGTAAAACATGATGTTTAAATCCTAAACAAACAACCTTCATCTAAATAAGATGCCCACTCTAGGCGCTTTCGATAGTGGACTAGAGCTAGCACTATGCACTGTCCAACTATGCAGGCCCATATTTAAAATGACTCGAGGCACTTTGTCTTGTGACACCACCTCAATTGACAAAGTTTCCAATCGCAGGAGGTTGACTCTCATTGTGCTCTAGAGATGTTTCAGAAGTAATTAAATCAAATAGAATGCACCAGAACACAATTTGGTGTTCAACAAAGAGCCTGAATACATCGTGATACACCCAAACCAGCATGAAAAACAATTGGTTTCCGATCTATCCACTGAACTTGCCACTTCAAATCTTTTTTTCACCCTCACAGACTCCAGCATTACCCCACTCCTCATCAACACAAAATAGGTGTGCAAACCTTTTTAATAAAATGTCAGGATTGATGCTGGCCCAGGTCTCATCTCTCCTTCCACCCCCAAATCCTTACTCTGAACTCTTTTGTTATGAAAACCTTTGAGTGACTCATTCATGGACATCTCAAAAATGCCAGCGAATACTTATTTGACCCTTTGCTCTCCGTGTTCACTGAGTTCAGATGAGCCTTTCATGCAATCATTTCAGAGATGTTGGACATGAAACCAGAGTTCAATCTGCCAAACTTCATTTGATACTGATTAGTGCTGGTTACTACTGTATTTACTACAGCTTTGGTTAAGGTAGGCTGGTTTTAAGGTAGTGCAATTTTTCAGAAAGGATACTTTAACAGCGCTGTGAGTCACTTTGCATAAAAGTGGCTGCTAAATGCAAGGAAAAGGGCTAAAATGGTTTGAGTTCTAGACAGTTTAAACATTATTTTAGGTCACTATAAAAGCTGGGTAGGTTTCCCACCAATCCACATGAGTTTTTATTCAGTCCTCCGATTTTCTCGAACCTTCCAAAATGGTAAAGGACGTTAGTTGGCTATTCTAAATTGCACCCAATCCTTTATATTTTTTTTGCTGATCCGATTAATATTTTACAATGCTGGGAAAAATACATCTTTAAAAAATACGTCTTTTTAAAAATCATAATAAATAGTGGGACTAAGTGGGTTACAAGGTGGATAAGTGGGTAACACTGTCGCCTCACAGTAAGCTGGTTCTGGGTCCTTTCTGAGTACAGTTTGCATGCTCTCTCGTATGTGGGTTTCCTTCGGGCTTGTGAAAGAAATAACTATCGTCTCCTGTAATGAATTCAACTAAAGTGTAGAACATTACAGGAAAATCCTAAAAAACTAAAAACAAACATAATAAATAGAGCTCAAATAGATTGAAAGTCAAAATATAAGTATTTGTTCTCAGTTTTATTAGTATTTAGTGTTTTTAATTTGCAGGTCTAGAGTTTACCTGCAGTCCTGTTTGCTTAAATTTATTGCCCTTATATGTAAGTTTGGTTACCTAGAATTGTGCACTGAGGCATACCACAGTACGGGAGATTGCTGTGCCACCTATGCGCCCTCTTCTGACTGTTGGCTGGCCACTGGAACAGTGGTCCCTTGTGTGCTGACAGTGATTTATGGGTAATTTAAAAAGTCGTTCTTTTCAAAGCAGCTGGCTGCTGAGAGGGCATCCATCTGCAACCCATTCCCCTGCAGTTAGGAAAAAGGTAATTTAAATTTACCTTACAGATCAAGGCAAATCAGGCCTGCATTAAATTGGCTGCATCCTTCCGATGTTCCATCCATGTACCCACGCAAACAACCTGTGCACCCTCCTGCCAGTCCTGTGACTAATAATGGGAGATGAAGTTTAGTACACCGCAGAAAGAAATAATAAAATAAGTATTAATAGAGAGTAATGCTTAAGCATTCGCTTTCATTTGCCGTTTTCCATCATCAAAACCATCTGTGTTCATACAGGATCTTATTCGAACTAGATAAGCATCAAGTGTAACCTAAATCGTATTTACAAGCCCAAAGGCCAGGAGATTGGCATGTTAGGGGGTTTATCAAGCAAGATTATCAGGAATACTAATGGAAAAAATCCTACAATATTGATCATGCTTGGTCTGCACTTTGTCATTTTGAGAGTATATTTCACAAAAGCCAACCAAAGGGGAAAATGTAATTGAAAAAGACTAAAGCACTAGATAAACAGTAGTTTCATATCATGATGTGTCTCTACTAATCAAAAGTGACAACAATCTGTTGAAAGTGTCCATATAATCCGCATCTAAACAGTTAGCCTTGGAGGGGAAAGCGATGACCAAAATAAAAAAGTGTTAATCTGACCAGAACATAGTGCCTTAATCTCAGAGTGGGCAGAGACATGTGCAAACAAAGTGGGGAACCTAAATCTAATGGTGCAAATCTAATAGCCTGCAGTTTTACCTATAAACAGCACCACTTCTTTTCCCCAGTATTTTCCGCTTAATTGTTTAAATTGCATCCAAACAGATTGTGTGCAGAGCACATCTTAGATCCACTTTTTAAAATGTTTATTACATCTGTTTATTACTTGTAACTAGACTGAGTTAAACCTTGAAACTCAATGGCTCTTGTTGAAAAATTGAAACTTGACTTAGTTTCATAGAATTTATTTTGAACTGCTTGTCAATTTCGGTGTTTTTTTTTAATATTACATCTGTGTTATTTTTAGTGTGTGTGTGTCTGTCTCTAAAACTAGCATCAACAGGTTTATCATGCATTCTTATGGGAAAAGATACCCTGAAACTCAATTATTTATTCATGACTTAACTGAGTGAGGGATGTAGACCAGTCTGAATTGACCTCAAGCTTCTCATCAAGGAAAAGCCTCTGAGCGTTGACGGCACAGCTGTAGAGAACGCAGACCCTGCCAAGCATGCATCACCTGCCGCTTTAGCCTGAGCCTGGATTGCCAGAGTTTATTAATAAAGTGGTAGCGGTGCCAGTTCCTAACAAGTCACATCGAGCTATCTAGATTTGGGATAACGACTGCCGGCAATTAGTGCTGTGGACGTGGCATGGCGGCGGCGGTGGTGGTGGGGCATTCAAACCGAAGGGATTCCCTGTTGTCTGGAGGCTGATGGAAGAGCAGACGGCCTTCTAATCAGCCAGGAGTGACACGGTTCTGAAAGCAATTCCCCAGCAGTAATCCCCCCCTCTGAGGACAGCGTGGGAGATAAGTTGGCCCGGGTTAATGCACCGTGTGCTCTTCTCCAGCCACCGACTGACAGCTAGACATGGGCACAGCCGCTTGTTTATGCTAATGGCGTGTCACGGCTGGCCAGATAGAGATGTCATGAGTGTGTCGGAGAGCTTGGTACGCTCACGTACACACTTCAGGGGCCAGTGAGCCTTGACCTGTGAGTGGCCGCTACTAAACAAGGTGGATGGAAGACATTAGGAGCAACAATTAATTACATTCCAGGCAATGTTTTCAGAATAATAGTTAGAAGAAGAAAAAAATCACACCAGGACATGTAATAGTTATTTTCATTATGTAATTGCTTCCAAATTTCCATGAAAGGGGGTCTAAATACTTTTGTTAAGAGGATTTAGCAGTTTCATATTTAAAATGTAGTTTTACAATACTAAAAACATCTTATAAATGTATACAGTGTGGGTAAAATCCACAGCTTAATAGTATATCCATTCATTTATTTGTTCAGTGTATTTTATACTGGTCAAGGTTGAGGTGGGTCTGATTATTTGAGCAGGAAACACTCTGGACAGGTTTTTATCATACACTGTTTTGCAATTTCATTTTAATATTATATATGTGATATTTTTGTGTGTAGATTTGTTCAATATTTACATTAGCCTATAGTTCCAACAGGAACCCATTAACAGGAAAAAAAAAACTAAATGCCTTTTAAATTATCGCCAGGGCTGGTGCTGCACCCCTGAGCACCATGAAAAGAAAAGGTTTTTTGACCAGTTCATTACACTGCTGGTATCCGCAGCAAAGTCCTAGACACACAGTAACATAGATGTACACAGTAATGTAATTCATCAGTAACGTAACAAAGTTTTGTCAGCTCGGACTTGGTGGCTCACAGTATGCAACGTGTAAGCTATAAGAAATGGATCGCTGTGTGTGTTTGCGTTTATGTAAACACCGAGATGATTATGAATTTGTTTAGGCTGCTGGTAACAGATGAGATGATCCTTGCCCCTCAGCGCTTGTCTCTCAGACCGGTGGACAGCTCAGCGGGGAGTTTGGTATGGAGGGCCATTACTCATATCTGCACACACAGGGAGGAGCTGAAAAGGTTGAGAGCCATGAATCAAGGGCGAGCAGCCATCACTCGGAGATTGATGAAAAGCCAACGCATGGTTAAGTCTGATTTCATTTACAAGCACAATTTTTACTGGGGGGTGGGACACGGCATGAGTGGATGCACATGAGCTGAGGGGACAAACACCACACCCCAAGGCTGAATTTCATAACACAAATACTTGTAATAAATAATGGCTTGATGACTTTGATGAAATGCCGGCGAGGACCGCATTGATCAATGATGCAAAAAAGATGCAAGTGATCGTCTTCGCACCTGCAGCCGAGGTCACGTCCCGCTCCTGAGGGGGTTTTATGGCCTGCAGGGATACATGACACGAATTGGTTCTCGTATAGATTTTAATTTTTCAAAATGTGTCAAAATGTGTCACATGAAAGCTTAAAGGAATGAGTCCTGAGATGATTACTGTTTGTCAATTCGGAGCACATGCAGTCAGGGTTTTAGGGAATGATGCAAAAGTAATATGAACTTGTATCAGGGATCAATAGCAAAATGCTTAATTGAAATATTTGTTTTTAATAACTATTCAAGTATGAAAGTCTAGAGAACCTAACTTTAAAGAAATGTCTGGGTGCATCTTGTCAAACTTGTCAAACCCAAAATGCAACCACCACTGATTGCAGCTGCAGTTTAAGCTTCCAAATTGATTGGTTTTTATAAGTTATTTCCACCTATTTCCTCCAGCTTTGTAGCGTCACTTTACTGTTTGTAGAATGGAGCAAATTCTGGGCAACGTCAGGGTGTTTCTCATTTCCCTAAAGTATTACAAATTGTTGCATTTTGTCAAATAAGAAATGTACAAGATTCCCCTTGGGATCATTTAAAAAAGCTCCCTTTAATTAACTGGTAGCATCAAGCATTACTGATTGCAGCTAAAGTTTTTGGCTGCCAAATTGCTTTTCCTTTTTTTAAAAGTTAATTCCACCTTTATTTTATCGTGGAGGGCAGCGCTGTCACCTCACAGGACAATAACTCTAGGTTTGATTCCTATGTCTGGGTGGATTTCCTTCACAGCCTAAAGTACATTTTTGGTTCCAGTTTGTTTAACTGGAGAGACTTTTTTATCCTTGAAGTGAACTGATGAACCTTGTGCTACTGTAACTACCTGATCTATCATGAACATAACTGAAGTGTAAGACATGATGTTAAATACTTAATAAGCAAACTTCATTTGTTGAAAAACGACATTGTTATTTCATCTGCCCATGGAAAAAGGTTCTTTCTTTGTCTTTGTAACATTTCGCCAAATCTAGGTGCTTGTTTTTGTGGCTGTGAATAACTGGGAAGTTTTTCTGGCAAATATTATGCCGGCAGATGACATCTCATGGTAGTTTCGAAGACTCACTGACTTTAGAAGCCATATTTTTTTGTAAACCTCTGAGTGTTAGTGCTTCGGTGGATCTAAAATGTGATCATCCAGCTGATCCAATGTGTCAGGCCATTGCTCATAATGATCAATAATCAATGACCAGCAGTGTGTCCTGACCACATTACGCTTTAATGAGAGCATTAACCCAGACAGCTAGGTGGAGTGTTAAACATTTAGTTAAACATTCATAAACATGCATGCTAAATGTGAAACCTTTTTAACTTCCTTTGTACTGTTCCAGTCGTGTCATAGTAGAGCACACAAAAGTATTAAGGGCAGTGAAGACGTTCTTTTTATATATGACACCTTTAATTCCAATTATACAGCTGTTACCATTACATGGAGTCTTCAAGATCTGTCTATAATGTTCAGCCAATAAATGTTTTGGTGTGTTATGACTATTACTCTCTTAGATTTGGCATTTCCCCACATCTGTTGGGGTTTCTACCAGTCTGCTTTCCATGTATGCAGTAAGTGGACTGACTGTCCTAAGCTGTATCTGGGGGTAAATGGATGAAAACATGAATGAGTGAAAGTCTGTGTTGGATTGGTGTGCATTATGCATCTTAAATTTTCAAATGGTGCACCAAGACAAAATATTTATTGTAGAATAAATAATTACACCTTTTGTCTTTGTATGAAAGAGATGTAAGTGCAGAATTGGAATTATCTCACCCCCCCCCCTTTAAACTTGGCCTCTATTACGGTATAAGTAGAAACAATGTGGCAGTACTGTGAATGCTCAGAGAGGAAACTGCTGTGAGTTATCGGAAGACCTTAGTACTTAGTGTTTCTTCCACCCTTCTCATCCCCAGGGTCCCCCATCCCAATGTGTGCATAAGCTCCTCCAGCCTTCTTCTCTAATTTGATAATAATGATATTTGTTCAGGATGCCCTCTGCTAGCACAACGTAATTACCTACTTTTTATATGATGTCCATTATTGGACTCCAATGCCGATAAGAGTGCTCCATTAGAGCTTGTTGTTATCACAGCTTGATTTTTGCAACACTGCCATTATTATTTTACACTCTTTAGACTCGCGGGGTTTATGGCCATACTGGAGATTTGGTGTTAGCCAGAGTCTTACTGCCTGAGGAGTTTAACTGTACATACATGGCTGCCCAATTGTGCACGGTTAAAAACATTTTTTTGAAAGAGAAATAAAAAATATGCAATTTGAAAATATAATCCTATACTCACAGGGTCAGAAATCTGTACAGAAATCCAGCTTTTTAATTGATTTTTAGAAAAAAAAAATATTTTGGCGTTGGTGCTTTTGGCAATATTTTTCTCATAAAAAAACACTTAATATTAAAGAATTGCTGTCAGTGGTATAACAGCAAGATACAGCAGATTGGCTAATGTTAGGTAGACAAGTGTAAAAGCAACAAAGGTATTCATGCCTTTATTTCTCTATATTTAGTAAAGCCAATTAGTCTTCCGCTGATGGGGACCCTAATTGCATTTGTGGATGGTATGTTTTCCCATTCCACTCCTTCCGATCTCCCTTAATTAAAAAACACGCTCCAAGGTCGACTGGAGACTGAACACTGAACTGTCCTGTAGGTACCTAGAGCGGTGCATTGTAGAGCTGGTCCCAAGCCCAGATAAATAAGGAGAGTTGTGTCAAATTTAGTTCTCAGCTCATGCAAAACCTTGAATTTAACTTGTAAACTACCAAAGCCTATATTAAACACACAATTGTCACATATTTTGTACAATATAGGTACTATTATCTATTACTATTGTTATAAATTTACTACCTAGGTATAATATTTAAAATGGTATCGTACAGACTTTTGGGGAAAACAAAAAAAACATTTAAAAGATGTATTATTCAGTCCAAGTGTGGTCTACCCCTACACTCCACATACACATTTAAAGCAACATCAGTTAAAGGTTCAAAGCTTTCCACAGACTTTGTTATAGTTGCATTCTAGCCCCCATGAAACTACGCTGATCTTCATCACAATCTCGCTTGCGTACGATGTGACAATACACAGAGCTGCGGAAAGACAAATTCAAAAGAACTAAAGAAAAAATATCTGAGGTGTAATAAAATATTTAGATTGTGTATTTCTGGAACAACTTGCCTAGCCTGAGATAGAGAACTGCTTTGAAAGAGCTGTAAGCTGAGCCGGGATCTTGGCTTTAAAACGGAATGAATAACAGGATAAATCAATTCATGGACGATGTAACGGAGTTCTCAGGGCTAGTTGTTTTGCTTTAAGCAAGCTTTTAACTCAGGTAATCATGTTAAAGTGCTGTTAAAGTGCTTCTTTAAAAATGTAGGGGTTTTTGTGAATGCGGTGCCTGTGGACGAGCCTGCCTTGTACTCATGCTGCAGTTTTTATTATTTATTTATTTATTTATTTCACTGTAGTAGATTCGAGTCGTTCAATATAAATGTGATCTCGCACCATCGGTCCGATTGGACAGCGAAAATTGGACATCATAGCTAAGACTATGCTATATTTCAGAATAAACTAACATAATATTCTTTGTTCAGTTTGTTTCCATTACATTCGCCCCAAAGACTCATCTCTAATCAAATAGCAAATGGGTTTCAAGCCAATCTCACATTTTTGAAGATGTTAAAGCTTTGCTCCTTCCCCATCATCCAGTAATATTGAAAAGAAAAATGAAACTATTGATTTGTGGTCAGTTTCTCTCAGTTTGGAATATTAAAATGGACACTGAGGTCCTGCACATGACTCTTTCCCTGATTCACAGTGACAGCTGATGTGCAACTGTGGCTCAATTGGCTGCCACGGATCGACTTCTCGGCTCAGGATCTCTAACAAAGTCTTAGACGAAGGTTGAGGAGGCCACAGGGCAGAGATATTTAAGCTTGAATGCTGCTGTTTAAAATGTATTGTTTTTGAAGGGCAGACATGCTGAGATGTCTGAATAAAATCTACACATTTTTTATGAGGGAGATCGCCAATATCTCTAGAAGATCTTTATTATTCATGGATGTTACCGTTGCTAGCCCACTGATGAACTCATGTACAAGGATGGATCGATTGGCATGGGCGAGTAAAGCCTTGGGAAGCAAAATATACGATTCTTTGACCTTGACAGATTGACAGCTGTAAAGTAATTGATATCACTTTTATTTCACTATGATAAATTGAACACCGCTGTATTTGCAATCTCTCTTTAAACACCTCAACTGGAAGTCTTGTGTTTACTGAAAAAGAAGTATGTGTAGGGCATTTCAGGCTGGCCTTAGTTTTACAAATCAGATCAGTGAAGCACGAATTGTAGCATGGATTTATTTGTTTTGTGTCAACTAATAGATTTGGCTAATTCAGCCACACGTTCCTAACAGGTCCACTAAATCAAGCATACATCCTAGCAATCAGACAAACATTGCTTTTAAATGGGGTCAAACAGGTCTCCGTAACTCTAAATGTGGCCTTGTTGTAGGAGTTTCTACCTGGATTTAGTGCAAATGAATCCCACAACACGTCTATATACACTTTCGAGTCACATTATTATGTCCACCAGTCAATATTGAAGATTAATCTGTGATTATTGTGGGCTGGGAGTGACTCGGTAAGGTCTTAGTTGGTTGTCACAGTTATCTAGAGCCATGCTGACTACAGGGCTGCTGGATGGTGTGTGCAGAATCTATAGAGCAACTCAGTTGAGACCTGGAAGTCTTGGTCAAGCTCCTTTAACCAATATCATACATTTCGTTTTATGTGTTGCATTGTCTTGCTGTGCCTTCCACATTTTATATGTCCATCCAGCCAGCTCACGAAACATGACTTCCTTAATGAGCTACACACTGCGGCTGTCATTTTGGATTTTATGTGGTTTAGCTATTAAATGTTCACAAATGTATGATGAACCTTAAAATGAGTTGCCATTGCTTCTACCTTTTTGTTTTATACAAACAATCTGGAAATGCCTATGGCTGAACTTAATAAGCAAAACATAAATTTACATTAAACTTGAGCGTTAATGGCCCCTCCTACTCCCCATTGTGTGTAGCAAAAATATGCCCAGAAGAAATACAGAAGGTAAAAGTGAAGGGAAGAATTTCAGACCAATCGCAAAATAATAAAAGAAATAATGACCCAGACTGTAGCTGGAGGTCACTTTGAAAGATCCCGAAGCTATTGTTTCAAAGCTTTATGTCTTTTTCTCTAAAAACACCCATGAGATGAGCACCTCAAAGGTTACGATGTTGAGGCGGTTAGTATTAATGGTGACTTGGCTAAATGGTACCGTATTTCTCAGGGTTGAAACCTCCCTGAGTGGCAATGCAATCAGTGTTGGAGACGTATGTGACTGAGCATTACACCAATCACTATCTGTTAAAGATCTCCTCAAGGTGAGGGTGACCACCAAAACTGTCATTTCAACTGACTTTAAGATTCTGTCAACAGCCCTCAGGACTTTTTTTAGGGTTTTTCTTTAATTCCCTCATTTTTTTATTTCTTTGAGGGTTTCTGTTAAGGGATGTCCCTGTTATTCAACGGAACTGCTAGCTGCTAAGTATAACTTTAAAACAAAGACATCCCCTGGTATTGTTTCAGCAAAGACTGATTTGAATAAAAAAATGTTGCTTTTACACTATGATGTGATTTATAGGAACTGTAGAAATGCAAAATGATGTGAAGACAGATAAAATTAAAGAAAATGCAGCTGTTTCCTTAAATAGTCTTCTGTACACTGAAGTTACAGAAAAAAAAATAGTTCACCAGTGTGATACTTAGTGGGCCCCTTATGGGAGTGTAGGACTTCAGAAATATGATGGGGCTTGGTACACTTGGTAGGGAAAAAAAATGGTAGGGAATGAACGGCAGTGTTCAGAGTCATCCATAGATGTCAAATCAAATGCCAGATTAACAAAGGGTTTTCTGGCACCTCAGTGTTTAAGCTTCAGTGGGAACTCGGTGGGTGTAATGGGTCCGCAGTCTCCCCCTGCTTATCTTGTTTTGTTTTCTGTGAGATATAATCTGTATCTATGGAGGAATAGATCTTTGCACCAGAGGAGCGTGGTCTGCTGTGGCTGCTATTTCTCGAACAGCGCTTTGTCTCCTGCTTCTCACAGACAGGAGGTCATGACTGGCCCCAGGTTGTATTTCTGTGAAAATCCCCAAAAGTTGTTGGCTCAGGGCAAGCTGTTTGCCAAACATCTTCTCCGAATTGAGGATCTCACTTCTATATTCCTTGTACATTCTTGGCGGAGACTTGTGTACCCCTTTTTTGCTCTCCAAGATAGGTAAGGAGTGTGAGTGATAAAATATAAAGAATATATACTTAGAAAAAAACAAAGAACAAAGTAAATGTAGGGAGCGTTGTATTTTATTTTATTTGCGTTTGTCATACTGTCCCTACTTTGCTGTATATTTGGGGTTGTAACATACGGCAACCATGAAAAAATACACTGTGCCCCTATGGACGCACAGCCATATTAGTCAAACATGATATTAACCATAGCCCCATTACTGTTACCTGCAGAGAGCAGTAGTACATAACACAGCACAAAGCCTCATGACTTCACGCTCAATATATATACGGCCAGACAATATAACAGCGAATGAAATGGGCAGACTGGTGGTGTAGTAACCACCACAAGATATACTAATAGGAAACTGTAATGGTCATAACCCTCTATGGGGAAGTAGCCACATAAAAAAGAGAAAGGGTAATAGAGGAATTGATTATCGAGAACGATAATATGTCTCCTTAATGATGACTCACACACATATCTGCACAGAGGCTTCTGCCATAGACCTCAAGTGTGAATATGGAATGATCAGTAGTAATCATATCAATAACTACAGCAATCGCAACCCAGAACACAAAGCAGTACTTGAAAAAAGTAAAGTTAAATGTGTTTATTTTTTCTTGGTAGAGTGATATTTTGGTCTTTTATTATGGCTTTCAACGGCTGCGCCACATAGCTAATGAAGGAAATCACATTGCGTGTGCTGGCTTGGTGGGTATATGAGGTGTGGAAGGCACTCTCAACCGATCTGCAGGTCACCTACACTCATACATGCTGATGGGATCTTCCAATGTGACATGTCACATGAGGCATCTGGGCATCTGTCATCACCTTGATTGTTGTATTTTTCTTATGAATTACTCCCCCTTGTGACAACCCACCAGGGCCTTTTTGATTCACTCCCCACCCACCTAGTTGCTCCCCATGCTTCAAAGGGCAGTTACTCTGACTTTAGGTCATAATAATGTTACATATATACAGAAAACACCGCCCAAGTGCTGTTTGAAAGATCGCTATTTTTGGGCTGTGTTTGAAAAGCTAGGGAGCTCTTGTGCTGTCTTGATGCCTACATAGTGAACTATCTTATTAGAAAAGCGGTGTAATGCCTTATAAGGCAGGTCATTCGCCATTCAAATCAATATGAAGAGATGACACAACGTTCCAGCCAGTTAAATAACGTCTCCCTCCGTGTTATGTAGTCAGGTATATAGTCATAATGAACATTATATACACATATACAAAATAAATGTATATATAATTCATTTACGTCTATAAATATTTTTTTTTCATCCCCACAATGCTGTCTGTGTAGAAAGTGAATTAGGTACGGGCACTCTGTGACGTCACCAAAATTAAAGTGCTCGACAAAACAAAATAAAAAATTAGTAACTTAAAATAAACGGATGTTAAACAGTTCGTAACCCAAGATTACACTGTACGGAATTTATTTGAGGTCGGAAAGAAGTCATTCTTGTGGTAGAACTTGATCGCTGTTCCTTTCTAGACTGGAAACTCTCTCTCTGAGCCACATATCCTAATCAGGGTCTTGGGTTGTTGCTGGAGTTTATCCCAGAAGACCAAAAACATTTTGCATTATTAATACGTGTTTACTGTTGTTTGCTCACAGGTGTTAGGACAGCGTTTCCTAATGACTGCAACTCCAGAATGCATTTAAATGTCATAAATTCTTTATTATTTATGTGTAGTAAGTGTTAAAGCGCTTAAACAAAGAAAGCCTGCTGATGAGATTGCTATCTGTTTTGCCAGGCTTGTTTGTTTTGTAGCCATTTTAAAGCAGTAATATAAAGCAATTATCTGTATTATATGCTACTAATAAATTCAGGCATCCCTTAGGTAAACTCACGAGCCTCTAAATATCATAAATCAAAGTTGAGTGGTTGAATTTTTTATGCCTGCAAAATGATGCCGTGATATAAATTTTTTTTAGGTTTTATACCCATTTGGTGAGATAAAAACTTCTTAAAAGCATATCTACAAAGCTATTAATTCTTTTATTTGTTTTTTTAATGTTTCAATCCAGCACAAAGTTTCACATGCAGCCGTGTTCATCTGTATCTTATTGACCAGACATGGCGACAGACAATACATCAAATTACTGCGTACCTGTCCTTCAGGGAGGTATCTAGCCCTGAACACGGCCACACTAGACTTTTTAACTGTGACACCAGCTCATTAGATCACAGAGGTCATCCACTCCATGCTCATTTAGCAGCCAGGCCACCAATAATGGACACTCTGGGCATCATTGGGATAGAGCAGCGTGTCAAAGCTGTGTTGGACTCCAATTTGAAAAGTATCCTTCAGCTTCTGTGGGAGTCTTTCTTTTGTCTTGGCCCTATTTGTCCAGTGACCTTCTAGGGTCATTCTTTTTCACTCAAAAAGCTATTTCTGACAAACTGCATTGGCTTACTGACATAGCGGATTAATTAGGGTAGGATTCACCAACAGCAAAGTGTATTTTCACATTGAACATATCTGTACTTTCGCCTTTATTTTTTACTTTCTTTTCATGCCTCTCCATGCTTAAAAAATAAAATAAATTAAAATGACAAAAATTAAACGCCCTCATTTTCATTCATTCCAGTTTTTTTTAGATTGTAATCAAATTCCAACCAACATATGTGGATACCTGATCACGAGATTTTGGGCAAGTCCGAAATATGAGTATGAGTAATAAAAGAAAACCTTTA
>JAYDZG010000008.1:10650554-10663065 GCA_034509265.1 Microcambeva bendego | reverse complement strand
GAGATATAGTCGAGATGTATTACGATCATGTTGAATACTGCTGTGCTGTCACAGAAGCTGGGACTGTAGTTTGTTTTATTGCACCAAAAGGCCAGTGGTTATAAGATAATATATAATAATATAAAAGACCTTGAAAACTCTTAAAAAAGACACCATTGGGAGTAATGACCGCCATTCCCAAATTTACAGTGCCGCAGCAAACCTAAGACAGAGAGAGACAGAGAGAGACAGAGAGAGAGAGATAGAGAGAGACAGAGAGAGAGAGAGACCAAAATTTCATTCAAAGGCTTTAGCAATGACCAGGGACCAAATGTGGCAAACATTTACATTTTCGGCATTTAGCAGACAATTTTTTTTTAACTTACAATTTGAGAATCTGAGGGGTGAGAGCCTTGTCGAAGGGGTCCTCTTTTTCTTCATTAAGATGGCTTTATTAAGATGGCTCAACCAAGGACTTCATGGTTGGACAATTTACGCTAATGTTGACCAAGCCACACAGGAGGGGTCAACTGGAATACGAAGATGATACGGGGGTGTTTTCTGACCCTGTTGACCACGTGTCTGAGACGTCTAAGGAGTGTGGTGAACCATGGTGATAATTGGACTTTCTACAAAGACAATGATCTCAAGCACAGTTCCATGTCATTCAAAGCTCAATTATATGCAGGTTCTTGCATGAGAAGAAAGGTTGAAGGTTCTACACGATGGGCATCGAAGGCTTAAGTATGTTTTGGATTGACTGTGTTATATCTTGTCCTCTAGTTTTTACTATTCTATTTAGAAATACGAGTCTGACATCCCATTGTACTACATGCATGTGGGTCAGAATTTTTTTTAATTAAAAGTCATATGTTGGTTGTGCCAGAGAGTTTGTTCTCATATCAGTTCATTAGCAAACACACCCTGAGCCCTTCACTGTTGTAAAATGTCACGGTTTAACACTGACCCATCCACTGAGAAGATCCCTGTCCTGTTGACAGTGATGGATGTGCATTATGTCTCTCACTACAAGCCTTCACAGACTTACCTTTCAAAAGCAACAGCACTCAATAAGATAAATAGTCACCATTCTGAAACACCTTTATGGAATGACCGAAAGTTATTGCTCAGCTAAGTGATTGTGCATATTTGCTGTAAACACTCAATATGCTCTGTGTACAGATGTAATGCTCCCACATGTCATACATCAATGAACTAGAGGACAAAGTGCAGGTACCTTGGGGTATTTTTTGCCATTTCTAGTAGTCACTTGGCGTTAGCATACATTATAAAAATAGGTAAAGGTGCTGTTAGCATATGACTTTTTTCTTCCTGAGGGGGTCGATATCTTTGAAAGAAAAGACTTATTTAAGGGAAATGTGCCAAACTTCATAGACCTAATTTTTCAAAAATCACAGATTTTACAGAGAGGGTTTAGTTTCACAGCGTCTAATTAGTAGTGATGTAACGATGATACAAAATATGATTCAAACATTCCTTGACATGTAAAATGAATAAACATTCACTTCATATCGCATCCTGGGTAGAGTGTATCGTTACATCCCTTTAAATTACACTCATAAATGATGTGCTAGAATAGAATTACGCTAAAATGATCAAGGTTATAATCACAGTATATCTCTGGGAAGACACATCACCCAGGATTCAGATAGGATGAGCATGTTCCTCACAAAATACTGATCCTGAAATAAATAAGAAACATATTAACTCACAAGTTTGGGAAAGCCATCAATTGTTCATATGCCAGGAATATCCCCTTCTAAAAAAAGGAAATCTGGATTAAGCTTGTGTCATTACTAAAGTTCTGTATAGTCGGGTGGTGGTATGTAAGTCTGAGCTGTTTTTCTTAGTTCAGATATGAACTCTGATTCATGTTTCAGCATGGATGCTGCATTTTTCGGCATTTATCTCCAAATCTAGTCATTTCCAATTTGTTTGTGAATCCTCCGCCGCTTACACAACCCCGATCTGATCAAGAAGAGCAGGATCGCTACACTCCCCCTCCGACATGTGTTCAATCTGCGGCTGCTTTTTTATCACCTGCCAGCGTTGGCTTCCCACACTGAGCCCTATCACATACAGAGTCACATTAAGCTCCTTGTGACTCCTACACCCCTCCATCCCAACCACTCGCACAGATCTTATATGGCAGCAGCAGTGGGACGAGGCCCTGTCCAACCTTCCCACCCACAAACACATCAAATCGTGTTGTTTTTTTGTTCTTTTAACTTTGTGACAGTAATATTAAAGAGAAAAAAACTATTTTGCTATGGTGATGAATAGAAGTTCTTAACTTGCATTCTAATGCAGATCATCCCAAAGTTATTTATTGAGGATGTCCCTGAGCTCTGTGTCCAGCTTTACTTACTCTTAAATGGTTAGAATGCAGCAGTTATAGTCCAAAATAATGTCAGAGCTAGTGAGTTCAAACTGTTAAGGCATCAAAACTGAAAACATAATATTGACAACAATTTTGAGTCATGAAGTACAGATGGATACCAGCTATCTGTTTACTTATTAGCAATAAATTAGAATGATCAATACAGTAATTTACACTGCTTAGAATTAATAGGATTTTTAAAGTGTCATGACTAGTAAACCCTCCCTTCTTTCACACCGGGAGCTTTCATGTGGCAAAAATCCATAACTAGCTAATACAATCTCATTTCTCTCCCTGCCCCGTCAGTTTAAATAGTCTATATTGAATTAACTCCATAAAAACAGAAATCGATGTTTCTGTTGGCCATCTTGATACTGCTTCTCGAACCACTGAACTCATAATCATCTTTGATCCAGCCTGGGCATCAGTTCGGAGAAAAGGCTTCGGCCTCTAAAAGTCACCAATACATTATCATCAGTTGTGTTTACTTTTTTTTTCATCCTGCTAAATGTGCACTCAGTGATTCACAGAGTGACCTTTTAATATTGTGTATCATGTAATGATTACAGAAATCGTAATCGACTCAATGGGAAAGTTGTTATTATAAAAGACTAAGCAGAACTGTTGAATTTAATAAAAAATATTTAAAACTTTTATTTATTTAATTTCAGTTTATCAGGATTTATGTCATGTTTTACACACTTTGGTTACATTCATGACAGGACAGATAGGTACCCATTACACAAGATCATAGTTCATGTCTTTAATATCAAACACAGTTATGGACAACGTTGTATCTCCAATTGACCTCACTTGCACATCTTTGGAAAGGGAAACCAGAGTTCCCGGTGGAATCCCAGAGAGAGGCCTTGGACCACTGAAGCTTGAAATTGAACCCGGGACTTTCTTATTGTGATCGACAGTGGTACCCTCAACTAGAAACCAAGGTGGATTTGGATTCCAAAAAATGTAGCTTTAATCAGTGATGGTTGACGCTATTAGTAATTTTGTTACAATTTGTAGTTAATCTCATGCTGTTAATAGCCTTGAGAATAAAGAGATTTCTGTGACTGAATAATGGACACAGTTTATAATAACAACATCGATCAACATCATTATACATTTTTCTGGTTTTTAAAAAAGGTACTTGGTAGAAAATATTAATTTTTCATTTATACAAAGTTCTAACATCCTAAATATATATACATGGCCTTCTAATTTGTCATTAGTAACTAATTAACCATGATTGATGACATATCTTGGAACAAAAAGAGGCAGCTGGTGAGGTTTGAATGATTCAATACGATGGAAAGAAACTCTTAACTCTTAAGTGGACCACAGCTTTCTAGGCAAAGGTAAATACAGATGATCGTAGGAACATCTAAAAAAGTAAAAAACGCTAAAAATTGAGATACATCAGTGTGAAATACAGAGCTTATTAAAATAACATGATTTATTTATTCATTTTTACTCACCCTTCAATTTGGCCAGGGTGGACTCAATGCTAAAACACACCAAACAAGGTGCTAATTCATCTCAAGATGACACACACATACACCCACACATTTGCTCACTTGTAATTAGGCACAGTCAATTCACCCAGCAAATGTTTTTATACGTTGAGTAGAAACCAGAGTCTCCAGAAAAAGGTGCTTGGAACACAATTAGATCTCCTTACAGTTACTGAAAGAAGATGGAAGAACAAATGAACAGAACAGTAATACGCTTAAAATCTAGGGGAGAGGGGAAAAAACCCATGATGTTATGGTGCATTCATACACCTTAGGAATAATTACCAAAATATCCACAGCAACACCCAGTCATACACTAACTCCAGAAAAAAAAATAGAAACTACCAATAGAAACCATGACCAGAGAGTGACGTGAGTGTGTTGGATACTGGGACTTTGCGGAATTACAGTAAACAAAAGAATAGACCTGGTAGCCAGAAAGAACATAAGAAATAAAAGCAACAAAGCATAATTTCCCCTCTTCAGACACAAAACCAACAATAACCAGCTATATTACAAACAGATTGCAGGCAGACTGCGGCTTATTAAGAAAACAATCTCCATCAAATATACCCAATTGGTAACCAACAAAAAGTCCAGTTAGGAAAACACAGTGATCCGGTAGCATCAACCAGGTACAGAATCAAAACTTTTTAACACTTTTACACTTGATAAGAGGAGAAGCAGCTTCATTAGTGACACCTGTTAAGTACCAAGTCTCCATCATCCTGTCTCCGTCAGGTTGGTCCCAGGTATCAACAGGAGGGGTATCGACTCTTCATGACTATAAAACTTGGAAATGGTGATGGTGGGAGGAGTAGGAATTGGTCGAGTCCGAGAGATCTTATGGCAGATTTAGCCTCTTTTGTAAAAGATTTACAAGGAAGAAGATTCTCATGTGATGATGATGTAAAATTAATGGCGCATCAGTGACTACACACTCAACTCAAAACATTTTTTGCCGATGGCATTAAAATGGTACGGGGTTGGAAAACAATTCTTCGTGAAGGAAGGGGATTATGCAGAAAAATGACTTCATTTGGTTTTAAACTTCTTAATAAGAACTTTTTAAAGAACCCTCGTAGAATTATAGACAAAACAAAGACAGAAAAAGAAAGGCTATGATGATCCCGCCATGAAACCCTCCTCCATAGCTTCTAGCTTGGGATTTAAATCAATAAGTCCAAGTTCTCTTAATGTATAACTTAGTGTGTGGCGACATCCTTTTACTGCTGTTTACTGTGAATTGAATTTACATTGACCTGGAATCTTTCATATAGGCAGCTTACCGAGATCTGATTCGCTGTTTTCGTTTCATTTGAGCTTTTTGTAGTATGTCAATAATACATTTGAGCCATGACAGCGAACAGAGGCACAGGGGGGAAAATTTTTAAACACATGCTTGTGAATTGATGCTGACACTAAATGCTGGAGGGATATTTGATGTGGATGAAATATTCCTGTGACTGAGAAACAAAAATGCCTGTATCAAAGCAAACAAGAATAATGGAGCGCGGAATGACACATTCATTATTCATGATGGGGCTTTTGTGATGCATTTATTTTCCCATTTACTCATTTATTCTTCTCTTTTTTTATTCATCACTGGATGTTGTGCTGTAAGCGGCACTGCTGTTTAAACTGTGCGTTCTGAATGCACATTGTCTGAGGCCTACATGTCGTCAGCATGTCAAACATCCTCAGGCTCTCTTTCCTCCATTCTTATAATCTAAAAGGATGAAATGGAAGACGGGTGTGTGAATGATATGGCCTTGTCTTGGCTGAAGAAGATTTGGAGCAGCATTGTTACTGACTGGGAAGTTGCTCTGCGCCAACATCTACATTTATTTATCACAATGGAGATTAATTCAAACGTGCACCAATTTCAGTATTTTTCCGAATGTATGGATTGCTTTCCTGTGGCTGAGAATTGCCCAAATTTGATGTAAATTGTGCACACACTCGATCTTTTATGCATCAGTCATATGGGAGCCATCAGACGAACATAAATTAGAGAAATGCATGATGAAGGCCACATTTATAAAAGCAAAAATAATCACGCAACATTCAGCCCACGGGGATCTCAAACACAATTTCCATTTGCCTCATATCCTTCATTTCTCTCCTCTGTCACTTTCTGTACCTGTTTCCTCATCTAGGGACAATCATTAGACTAATTAGTTGGTAATCAATGTTTAATTAAAATGCGGTTGTTAATGAAAATGACTAGTGGTGCAATTTGGAGCCGACTCTTTCTGTCGCCACACTCTCACGTGAAATGGTCCCTTTAAAAGCTCTCTTACTGAACAGCAAACTTTAAAAGTAGTCAAAAGAACTAATCACATACATAGTTGGATTGAGAATATTTATTTGATCAGGGTAAAACATTTGATTAACTCAAAAGAAAGGAAGAAACGCCATCCAAGCAGATTCCCAACCAGTGACTTTGTCCTTCATGCACAGAGCTCAGTTATTAATCTTTTAACAATGTTATGATCTGCAGATGTTAAAAACCCCAATAAACTAACAATGGCATATTGAGAATGCTTTTTGTCGTTTTTTGTTTTTTTTTATCTACCAAATGTTGACCAATTTTGCAAATTTTAGCCTTAAAATTTAAAATTTTAGCCTTATATATATATATATATATTGAATACTGTCCAAACTTTGTCTGTCCATTTATTAAGAGGCTGGAAATGTGTCGCTGTTGGACAGCTTCAGGCTCCTGGGTTCATTCTTCGTTTATGTTATTGGAGTATTCCCATGAGTATACATGAGTATTCCCTACTGAAGTATTGTTTTTTAAAATAAGTGGGTTGGTGGACTATTGTACAGTCACTCTAGGTGTGAATGAATGTGGTAAATGAGCCTGTGATGAACTAAATAGGTTGGCTCTCAGTTCAGGTTGTTTTTTTTCTCTAATGTTCTGTTTCTGTAATAGAATCTAGACCAAACATGACAATAAGAAGACAAAAAAATCTGCATACTGAAAAATTTGGGGTTTAGAATTTAACTTAACTACAGGACTAAAAGTCCATCTTACATTAAGGATGGTCATGACTGTGTTGGGTGAGTTCATTGTCTTTTTATTTAGACAGTGTGTAAAGAGAAGTTGTATTAAAACAAATTGTTTTGGCAGAGTTAGTGATTAAACCTGACCTTTAAGTAAAGGGGAGTGTTTAATGATGAGTAATATGAAAAATTAGTGAAAAATTATTGCATTATCAGTGTTATTAATATCAGTAGTAGACTTACAGTCATTATGAAAATAGGAGACTTAATGTCTTCCACATGAAGACTAATTGCCTATAGAATTACCCATGAAGCCACACCCAGCATTAACCCTCCTTTAGTTTCTACAAACAATACGTTGCTGGCTTTCTTTCTGGCTAAAATCCCAGCAACACTTATTTACCTCACTCAATCATACCGGTAAAATGAGTACTACTGTGATCAGGTGTGTCTGTGGTGGACCTGCTGAAAGCTTAAGCTTTTAAATTTGATTTCTCCAGACTCTACTTCTAGGAGTGAACAGTCCAGATGCTAGAGGTGTATGTGTGTTGGTCTGGAAAATCGCAAGTCTTCTTTAAACCGATGCAGTGGTAGGGCAATGGTAAACTGTGATGACCTGTTGACTGAATAGTAGAACTTAAGCTATGAAAGTATGGGCATGTCTGGGCTACAGTATTTATAAAGTAGCTGTAGCTTGTGACTAATAAGACATGTGACTTTAAAAACTTGGCCGGCAATGACAAATCTGGTTAAGTGACTAATTCCTTTCACTGTAGCTGTTGTAGGGCTGTGCCCTATATGCTACATTTATTACTTGTTTTACTAATTGTAAGCCAATATAGTTTGCCAGTAATTGGCCACCACTGGTAGCCCCTAGGGTGAAAAACTGGCTCCAGCAGATTCCAGAAATGACAGTGGGTTGCTAGTGTAGGCTGTTTAAATGAGAAGCATATATCCCCGGTTGACGTCTTCAGGCTGTCAGAGCTGGCACAGACTCCAAATCTTCTAGGCATTAAAAGGAGAGTTCAAATTTTCCATCAGTACCTATAGGGATGTGGATGAGAATTTAAGTTTTAGCTTTTCATTTGGCTTAACTGCTGACTGATTATTTTAGAAGTTAATGAGCAGTGAGGAATAAAACGGTGCTTAAGTAAACCACGCATAGAACTTGTACAATGTCAGTTGTTGACTTTGAGAGAAGTATGGATATTGCATTGATCTTGTGCATCGTTTTATTTTTGGAACATTTTATTTAATGATCCGTACATTATTTAGTTATTTTGGGTATGTGTAGAAAAACAGCACTATAACAAAAAAGGAGTTTTCAGGAACATTGTGTCATGATTCATTATAGAAGATCATGCCGTTCAGGTGGCAAGAGGTAAAACACATGCTTGCACACCAGAGCTTGGATCTTGAATACATTGTAGGTGGGTAGGTCATAAGTAATGCAGAAAATAGATGAAATCAGGTGATTCTTTAATACTTGAAAAGGAAAGAACCATCCACACAGTGTTCAGCCATGGACACGTCTGTTCTATGTCCTCACCTCACTGGCACGTAGCTGTTTATCAGATTTCATGTGTCTGTTCTACTCTATTTACTTCTGTCTCTAAAGTGATTGTGACTTGTTAGTCATACTTTGAGTTAATAATATGCTGACCGTTTCCACAACATGATGCCTCACAGACATGATAATGTGGGTTTGATGGGTACTACTGGGAATCCGTGAGTTCCACTTCTGTGCTCGTGTTCTACTCTGAGTTAAGTGTACCGGCGGTGCAGTGGTGAATTTAGTCTATCTGCTAGTCTAGAGGGGTAAAACTGGACCTGCCATAGACCTGGCCTGGATGAAGTGTTGAATGAAAGTCAGATTGAAAGAATATATAGGATATGTTGATCAGTCGATAAAAAATTAACTTACTCTTTAGCAGTGTTCATGTTATGGCTTTAATATTAAAAACATTCTTTTTACCTGCACAGTCATTTTTATAAAAATCAGTCATGATTTATAAAATATTTTAACAGTTCAACAGTACGGCACTACGGTTAACTCATGCGTCGTTCACTTTATATTCATTTTGGCTGAAAAGTTTGCAATTTTATCAAATAAGTGAGATTCCTGACCCACTACCAAGGCCAACATTTTCATCAGTGTGTGGAAATATGCTTATATAGATTTAAATTGCCTTGATTCATCATTTGATTCTTTAGCTTAGGTCAGCAAGAAAATCATCACCCTATGCAATTATCAAGGTAATACAGAATTTCATCGTCCTTGACACAATGTTCTGCTCTTTAGGGCCACAATATTATCAGAAATGAGCAATAAAATAAAGTATTTTGTTCAGTGAACCAAGAGATGGTTTAAGTAGACATGGGTCACCTGTTATATTATAAACTGGATGCAATGTCTGAAATAGCAGCTGTATAACTGGTAGTCTTTAAACAAAGGTGAATTATAATCATATTACATTGGAGCTTCTGTCTGTCCTTACTTGTTGTACAGTTGCTAATCTGTTTCAGTTTAAGGCAGCTTCTGTATGATAATGATGTGTTTCAGTCCCAGCCAGGCTTCCTACAGTGCTTAAGACTTTCACATGATACCTGGCAGAAACACTTTCTGCTGGCTGGATCTCTGAGCAACAGGCTTGAACTAAGAAGTGTTTTTCCTGAGGAATATGCAAGAGGGATTGGTGCTCAGCAGTTGTAGAATATTTTGGGAATGGTGTTTAATAGAAATAGAAACAAAAAGTAAGAAGAACTAAACATGAGCACTGATCATTCCACTTAATTTAAAATAATCGAATAAATAAATAATGTTGTTGAAAGAGGTGATTCACTCAGTGAGTACTTGCACTCAGATGGTGATAGAACACTTTTGTCAAAGCTTGACTTATTAAACACTATTGATTATACTGAGTGACAGTGTTGACAGTTTATTCTTATGCACTTTCGGATAAAATTATACCTAAAAGTGTCATTTGGAGAGGTCAGAAGTTAAAATCAATACATGTATACACAAGCAGCAAAGGAATAAAGTGAAAACTTTCATGTGATTGAATTGGTTCTTACATTAGCAATTCTGTCACAAAATGCGATTTCAGAATGTGCATGAAAACACGGTGTCCTTATTTTACAGCTCACTAATGGCCATGCTGTGTTTTCCCACAATGCCACTGTTCTGTTTAATGTGGGATACAACAGTTCAGGGTTTCTCTCCGCCATGTCTGTGCTTTGCTTCTGACTGCGCCATATAAACAATTTGTCTTACTGGCGGCACTTTGAAAAGGTCAGTGGCGAACTGGGTCAAAGTTCAATGGGATTGAACTTTGAGTGCAATGACAAGCGGTAAAAAATGAGTGTCAAACCGGTGTGGGAAAGTGGCACCATACGCCATAGGCAGTTTCCTGCCTATCATGTGAATGTAGCCTTTATTAAGCTTTGGAAACTGGTTGAACCAATGTTCGGGTCACGTTACTCATCTCCTTAGTGCTATTTAATTGGGATAGAGGGTTTAGTAGCTGGTTTAACAGGGCAGAACATTTGCTCAGTGGGTGGGATGTTTCAGACTATCACTGTTTTAGAGTGAAGAATGTAATTCAGGTAATTAAATTCTGCTTGAATTTCACTCAAGGACATTTGGAGAGTACAACTGTATGTTTTGGGTCATTGCCATGGTGTCAAAGGTGAACGATTGCCCCAATCTTAGTTTGCATGTACTCTGGAGGTTCTTGTATTTGGCTGTGTTCATCCATTACTCATTCTTTTTGGTCCTGTTTCTGGACACACCCATAGGAAGATGTTTACTAGCTGAGCTGTAGTGTTTTTCTTAAGAGGCTTCAACGTGCATTTTATTCAGCAGTGTCTTCCATCTTGACATGCTTGAGTTTGATTTTGAAAAAGCTTCAGAGGTCCAATGGGATCTCATACGTTTGGAGCTCTTGTTCTTTTTTACTTCCCGGACCAAAGCATTTCTGTTGGGATGGGCAGTTTGGCAGGAGAGGTAATGCTAGGTGGTTTTAAGGTTGTGCCAAACTTCTTCCAATTCAATGCTTAGAAAGGCACAGACAAAGCTTTAGATATTGTTTTTGTCTTTGATAGTGGAGCTAAACAGACAAAGACTTGGTTTCTTTGGCCTCTTGTATTGTTTATTCTGACAATGCTAGGATTTTTTTTTTAAAGAAACTTAAATAGGTTTTAATTTGTCAGTACATGGAATTAAGTGAAAACTGGTATCATCCAAAAATAATTAAGACTTTCATTAATTAAGATTTCCATTTCCAATGTGATTGGCTTTAGTTGCAATGTATTTCTTTTTTTCTTTGTTTAACAAAGTCCTCATGCTAATGAAAGGAGTTCCAAGCGATTTGTCTTCCTTCTTTTCAAATATTCACTAAGGGCTGCAATGTTCAATAGTCATTAATCCAAAGCAAAGGTTTTAAGCTTTAGATTCTTTATTTGCATATATTGCATATGTTATCAGAAACAAAAATTGATTTGACACAGACGTAATGGGTAAAGGTGAAACCTGGGCGATTCCCACTGGTGAAGGGCCACATAGGGTCGTGAACCCTAGTAAACCCTGCAGGAAGTACAACATGAAACTTGAAAGGCTGGTCTAGAAAAAAAAACACAAGCTTGTTAGAGCTAAAATATGAATAAAATAGAAATTAAGTGTAAATGCGTATTGACTTGAATTGTCTGTAAAACAAACACACATCCAAATCCATAACCGTAATCCTTTGGTAATGCTTTGGGATGAAACCCAATGGACTGAGTTTAACCATATATTTTTATGATTTTCACATTTTGAACTATGCTGCAAGCCATGTTTGTTTTTGCTCAGGTTGGTCTTAACCTTGCATGTGGCTGCTTGGCCATGAAACCTTTCTTATAACATATCTAAACCTTAATAAGTCTTGGAGGAGCCAAGGACATTTGGAGAGCTATTCCAGTCTATTGTTGAGAATTTTGTAGCATACAATTTCATCCATGTGCTGCTGTCTCTCATAGACGTTTTTCACTTACAATGTGTTTCCACTTCAGTAAAAGATTTTTTTTTCTTTTTTTAGTAGGACACAAATTTCACAATTTATTAACAACACACCAATTTTAAAGCCACATCAAGAGTCACCACGATCTAGCAGGAGTTTTTGCTTACACACTTAAAAAGCTTGTACACTTTGTATTCCCTCCTCATTCAGAGAAGTGCCAGAGCCCAGACCAAACAGTAGCATTGCTTCTGCAGCTGTAATGTGGTGGTTTCATTTCTAGAATTTTCTCTATTTGCAATAGTCAAATAAATAAACTGGTTCATTAATCAATAATCACTTTAAACAGCACAGGGCGCTGCCACTATTTACCAAAGTTGCCAAATTAAGATTAATTAAAAAAATGTTTGTACCTACTTCAGAAATAAAAGGGCCTTCATTATTTCAGTTCAGTTCAGTTCATTTTCTTTAACCCCTTATTCTAATTATGGGCGGGGAGGGGTGCTGGAGCCTATCCCAGCTCTTTGACGGGCACATGGCACACGGTAACACCCTGGATGGGGTGCCAGTCCATCACAGGTACCTACAGGACAATTCAGTGTCTCCAGTCAACC